>VYZW01012673.1:32816-43044 GCA_013401315.1 Balaeniceps rex
TATTTGGTAGCACTAGGTTGTACCAAGCCTCTTTGTGACCTCCTGACTGTGATGGATTCAAAAATAGTACAGGTGGCTTTAAATGGACTTGAAAATATTCTGCGTCTTGGAGAACAAGAGTCTAAGCAAAATGGAATGGGCATTAATCCTTATTGTGCCCTTATAGAGGAAGCATATGGTAAGAAAATACTTCTTGTAAAACTACATACCTGAATTTCCTTATTTCAGGCTGTAAAAACAAAACCATTGCGAACTATTTGTAGTAAGTTTAATATTAGAATTTTTACTTCAACCTTAAGTGGACATGAAAGCATCATAAATTAAGTAGTGTAACATGATGGGAAAAGCAGTTAAATGCAGAAAACCTGTGGATGTTTGTGGTCAGTTTATGAAATGTGCCTCTAGAGAAGCATTCTCAGAAATATTTAACGCACAGGTGTCTTAGTCTGTTGGAGCCATGGTTTGCATATGTTTATCAGCCAATCCTAAATACAGTTTTATCACTTTCATATATAGTCCTGTCTGGTACAGTTCAGTACCAACAGGGATGCAAGATCAGAGTTTGCTTTACTTATTCCCAAAGTCAGATCACATTTTAGCATAGTAAATATCAGTAATAACAAAATCAACTTCAGATCATAAAATTAAATAAGTTTGTACTTAATTTGTGAAAGTATTTTGTTCTGTTTCTTCTTTTAAGAGTTGTTGCATTAAACCTCATTTTAAAGGCAGAGTATCAAAACTAAAATAACATTTGTGCAATTTCATGACTAGATGCTTTTGATTTAACAAAATTAATGTTAAACCTGGCTTATAATGAATCTGGCATTATTTATGGAGGGTTGTCTTTTTGTAGCTCTGACAAAACAAAACTGTCAGACATCTGTGTTTCAGAAACTGCTAATAACAATTCTAGATGATGACATTATATCTGATTAGATGGTCCTAACTTTTCTGTAAAGCAGCCTTTAAATCTGCATTCCCTGTTAGAGAGTTTCATTTCTAAAGTCAAGTGCATACTTGGAGAACTTAGTTTGCAATTTAACGTGTAAGAGCACTAAGTACCAAATAATGGAATTTATTTTGTTCCAGATTTTGAGTCTCCATTCATAATTTCAACTATTGAATGTGTAGGTTCTTTTTTTCCTTTACCAGTTAAGCGTAGGCTGCTGAAGCTGTAGAGTATAAGTTCAAGTAGGGGAAACAGCTAATTACATCACCCTCATTGCTTTGGCCTCTGTAGTCACCAGAAGGGTTCGTATGAGCTCTTCCTAATCCAACTAAAGTGAAAACTGAATTATCTTAAATAGCACAAAAGAAGTTTTCAATCAACCTAACTGACTGCCAAGCACTTAATTCTGCCAGCAGAGCAGAGGTTATGTCCTCTAGCTTACAAATGATAAGACTTTGGAAAGATAATATCTTCAAATGTTAAAATTAAATTTGAAAAAAGATACCAGACTGTGCCCGGTGATGACTCCATAATAGGGGAGAGAATTTAGAGTTGGGGAAGACTGAAAGAGTAAAAGAAAAGAAATGGGGATATTGGAAGTTGCTGTAGCAAACAGTTTTATGCTATCCTAATTCTACACAGATTCAATTTCTTTGTAGGCATGGCGTATTTCTTTGTTTAATTGATATTTTAGCATAGTTTTAAAATTAGTTTGGACAGCAGAAGGTGAAGACTAGAAATACATGGGTTAGGAAATTAAGAATCAATGATATGGAATGAATTGAGATGATTTGGGATTGCATTTCTTTATCTAAGAAGTACCACTATACTATAAGCTTTTTCCCTTTGAATTCATCATTCATTTAAGCAACTAGATTTTGAAAATGTTTTGTTTTGAATTTAGGACTTGATAAAATTGAATTTCTTCAGAGGCATGAAAATCAAGAGATCTACCAAAAGGCTTTTGAACTCATAGAACATTACTTTGGTGTCGAAGAAGAGGACTCCAGTATTGCACCTCAGGTGGATGAGAGTCAGCAGCAGTTTGTGTTTCAACAGCAGGAGGCTCCAATGGAGGGGTTCCAGCTGTAAACTACTGAAGTGAAGACAAGCATAAAATGTAAACACTTGTAGGGTTTGGGTTTTTTTTCCCCCAGAGGTCTTTTCTTTATGGCCAAAGTTAGAGGAAAAGTTGAATATGTTTTGCAGACATAGATGAAGCAGCTCATGCACTTTTATATATTGTGTTAGATACAACTGTTCTTTGTTTTGTATTTGTGTTTTTCATTATCTCTTATGTACAGAAAACAACTGTGAGTAACCATGTCTAAAGTAAAGCATTAAATGTGATTTAACAAGAACTGTTAAGCTAAGACTTGGTAGGATTTTAGGTAGTGGTTCTGAACTTTTCATGTAGTCTCAAACTGCATATCAGCAATACAGTTACTGACAGTTGCATTTTGGCAGTAGGCTTGACTTGCCCAGTCTCTATCAAATCTACCTCTTGTATTGAAGCAAAAACATTGCTTCAGAACTAAGGCATGAAATAAAGATGAGCTTGTAAGAAGCTGAATTGGAATGTGAAAAATATTTATTTAAATTGTGAAACTTTTATGCATTACTTACTTTACAACACACTGTTGGAATTTATTTATAAAATGTATTTAAAAACATAATAGATATACATATATAATGCTAATTACCTAATATAATATTGAATATATGAAAAAGCTTTTTCTGAATATGTGGGAAGAGGACTATTTCAGAGGTTTTCAAATTGGAATCAGCAGAGAGCTTGCTGGTCATTTGATGTTGGCTCTGTAATTAAAGCTGCTAAATGACATTAAAAGTCAGCCACAAATACATTACTTTGCAGCGGAAGCAGTTGCTGTAGTTACCACAAGAATGCTGCGATTATGAATGACAGAGATGGTGATTTGCACAAAGCACCAAGCAGATGGTTTACAGCTGTCTCCTGTCAAAATGTGGTAACACCACTTTAGTTTGAGAAACATTGCAATGTTTGCCTTTCTAGTACAGTAGCTTCTTAAAAGTTTAGACAGTAGGTGTTATTTTTTTTGACCAAATATGCTACCGCCACTTGAATTGTTCTTTAAGTTAACTAACTCTGTTTTCTTTTAGTAAGACAATAGAAATACTGCAGTGAAGAATGAATAGTGAATCACTCCAGTTGAAGGAAAAGGTTGTTGTAACTGTAAATAGCATTAGGTATGTGGACACCAAAACTAACTAGAAGTTATTGTTATCTAAATATTTAGGCTCTACAATATACAGTGTTTGCTGTTAAACACTAAAAGAAATAGAATTCTAATATTTACATTAACAATTTTGAATACAGAAAAAGGTATGCTCTGCTTCGACTTGCATATAAGTAGTGTTTCTGGTGTATTAGTACTATATCTCATTTGGAGAAATGAATACTTTGGGTTAACTCTGAAGTATGATTATTTCTTATTACCTGTAATTAATGTATTAACATCAAACTCCTGGGTTAAGTGAAATCCTTGATGTATGAGAGCATTTCATGCTTCCTAAAAAGCTGCAATTTAAACTTCAAATTACTTACCCCATGGCACTGTGCTTGTCACTAAACAATACTTCAGTGCACTGAAAAATACAGGTTAAAGGTGGTATCATTTACAGTACCATTTTAAATTTAGAATTTTTTTACATGCCAAGTTAAGATTCTAAGATGTTTCACTTTGATGTTACAGCAATAGATACTAATATATTGTAATTGAATATGGGACTTGAAGCAGATTTTCTAAGATTAATGGTCAGTTTTGACTAAGATGTAACTCGGAGGGAAGAAACCTCTTTTTGAAGTCTTTTTAGTGGAAGATAGTGTAAGAAGTGTATATAGGAGTGCTGTTACTTTATGACTCTGAATAATGAGATATTTTAGCAAATGACACTTTAAACCTAGATTTGTACAGCATACAACAGTTTTGAATAGCATAATAATCTTGAGTACCGCTGCCAAATTTTCATATAACGTTAGATGATTGTATTTGTGCCCTTTTTACTCTCATAGTTTTAGGTTTTCATATACTGACCTTCCTTCTTTCCCCCCCCACCTCATCTGTTCAAAGTACAGGGTAACAATCATGGAAATCTACCAGGATTACTAGTAAATGCTGAATTTCAATGTTCTTCAAGTGTAAGAAAATTATTCAGATAACAGGGTATTCCATTGTTTCTAACAACCTTGTTTTGATAACATAACCAGCTGTGCCTGCTTTTTATTTGGAGAACCCTGTAAAAACTGCATTTATAAGCCTAATTTAAACCAAATCTGAACTATAAAAATCTTGATTAAAAGACTTGAAAATTAAGAAGAGAGGGGACATTTAAAGTATTATATTTGTTTTGAAAGAAAGTCTTCAGTTTTGTGGATGTATTATTCTATATGTGTGCACGGTTAGTAACTGCACTTTACGCATTTAGATAAACTATATTTCATGCCTCTGATACATTTAGATGTAACAGTTTAAAAGGGAACTAAAATTGATGGACTTTGGCTAATGAAAATCATTATTTAAACTCAACATTTGGTTTACCCTAAAATTGTTAAAAAATAATAATGAAAATTCTTATTTAAAGGATAAACGTACAGGATGGCCTCTCCTATTTTATCACTGGGTTTACATCACACTTTGTTAAAAGCATATAAATGAACAATATAAAACCAGAGATGATGACTTAAGGTCAGCTCTGGTGTAGTCTTTTGCAGGTAGGGGTGTGAATATGATGATGTTGCCTAAACAGATGAAACCAGCGTGGAGGAAAAAAAAAATAACTGAGATAAGAAAATCTCTTTATGTTTGGTATTTTATATGGAATCTGAAGTGCCCCATCAGTTACAAAGTCTGTTTAAAAATACAGGGGTTTGGGTTTTGTGGTTTTGGTTTTAATTAAAAGGGTACCATTTGTTCTGCTTAAATGTGAATACTAACTAGCTAATCTATGCAACTATGCAAAGCATAAAATTTTTTTTTTTTTTTTTAGTTCCCTACTCTTGATACACTGAATCGTATCTGATTTTTTCATCATTGCACTTTTGTCTGAGGACTGGTTCATACAGCTTTTTAATTTTCTAGTATTTGCTTTAAACACTGTTGCTAGCAGCAATCAGAAAATACTAATAATGTTGGCACAGAAATAAGTTAGCTGTAGAACAAGTTTGCAACTGGAAAATATTTATTGTTGGGTCTGTCTTTAAAAAAAAAAAAAAAAAATAAAAGATGCACTATTGTCTTTCCTCCATGGTTAGTTCTCAGTTGGTTTAAATTTATTCAATTGTACAACTGAGGATTTTTGTAATAGGTCTGCCAATTGATATGTGAAGTTTAACTGTGACCTCAGGAGTCCACTGAAATCTGGAATGCGAATCAGTTACTTAGGCACAATATCTTCATATAATGTGTGGAAACTAAAATACCTATACTAATTTCAGATAGTAATAGTGCATCTTTAAATCCAGGCCAAAGGCCCATTACTGTAACAGAACACGTATGAGTAGTATGCAATATTATGGAATGTTAAATCTCCAAATACCATACAGAAACCAATAAAACTTATTTTACAGATGTTTATTGTATTTATTTAGTGTTTCAATAAGTGTGGCTTCTTGAACCAGAAAACACAAATGCCATTTTGAATACAGCATTGAGGTAAATGAATTCAAACTGGCAGATTTGTGCACTGTAAAACTAGGCACTGTCACCAGACAGAAGACTTTTTAGTTTTAAGCATGTTTTATAAATATCTAACCAAACGTATACTTGTATGATAACCACAGTCCTGTCTCTGCCTGCAGAACTGACCACTTCTTTGGGAGTTCCCCTGAAGTTTATAAGGACTTGAGAATTTGTGAAATTATCAGGCTATTTCCCCTACCCTCACTTCTCCAAACCTTCTCTTCTTGGTGTATAAGATTTGTAATATTATGGCTGATTAGTTTGTTCTTTATTTAGAATTGCAAAAGTGAATTGTGTAAGTCTCCTTATTTTTGCAGTTTTCATACCTTCACTTCACTACTGCTTGGTCTTTGCTGCATTTAACCTTTCATTGAAAATTTCAATGCAGCTAGTTTTTCTGTAAGGGACTCTTACCTGTAAGAGCTCAAGATAAGCCTGAAAGCAAGCTTTTAAGACAGATAGTGGAACCTTGGCTCCCCCCATACCTGACATTCTTAGGAAACTACCTCATCTCCTTTTAAATTAATTACTGCTTTTAATCATGTGCAAAACATTCTAATTTTAATAATTTGCAACAAGTACATCGAGTATCTCTCTAATAAAAGAGACCGTCCATTTCTTTTTGTGATCCTGTAACTACCGTTGTTGGCTCCAGTGTGTGCAGTACTACAGTTTCCTATTTATTGGTGAAATTCGCTGATCAGTCGGCAACAGTCAATTTTGCTCCTACAGGGACATTTGGCATTTCATATGAAGTTACTTTGTCTTCGACTCCGCTGCTAGCGCGGCCTCTTTCCGCCACTTGGCCTTCTTTGCCAGGTTCCAGCTTGTTAAGGACTCGTGACGCGCAGCAGCCTGCGGAAGTAAACCACCTACTTAGAGTTGTGTGGTAGGAGTAACTGCACCTCAGGTAAAGCTACCCAACCTTGGGAACAGCCAGCGACTACTTACGTGTCGGGTGACAGGAACACAGGTTAGCTAAAACTAGGGTAAGTGTAAGCTGCTGCTGTTTGTTTAGGTTTGTTTACTTTTCACAGAATTCTATCATTTTTAAGTATGCTACGTGAACTAGCTAGCACTGTACTCACCTTTTTAGCTGAGGCAATGACTGCGAAACAGGCAACAATTGAGAGTCCAATCATGATGTAACAAGCTTTAACTCGAGCTTTGTTTCTTGCCCTGTCTAGCATCTCTGGCCTGTAATTAAAGTTATTGAATCATTACAAAACTGTGAAGTACCTTTTCTTCAACGCATCGCAGACATAACATCCCCATTGGAAAGTAAAAATAGAATTAGCTTTTAAAACAAGCATCTTCAGCTTGCTATGACTGGTTATGTACCACCCAAGAGCTTTGCATTTTCCTTCCCTAATCCATTTCCAGTGAAAAAGCAACATTTAATGGATTTAAGCTGATTTTTAAGCTGAAAAAAAAAAATTGCTCATGCAATAAATATTTGCATTTAAATACTTGGCGTAAATACACCAGAAATCTTACCTTAAGCTCTATTTAAACATAGTGAAAATTAAAGGGTTTTACCTATTTTAAACAGATGGAGAAGCGTATGTGGTATCAACCAGATACGGTGAAAGCAAGTTCCTTTTATTCAAAATTAACTTTAGAAATTAATTACTGTCATATCTACCCTGTTTAGATGGTGTCCTGTATGCTGTAGGCTAGGGACTTTACACACTTGGATAGGTGATTAAAACAGAGTTTGTACTTCTACGAGTTAGAGGTTTTTTAGTTCTTTAGAAAAGCAGCAGCTTTAAAGCAGGCAACTGATGTCAGCCTTCACACTGTACAGGAATACATGCCTAAACAAGAACTATCGACATGATTTATTTTTTTTTGCTGGTAGTCAAAGGCAAAAATAAAAATTCAGCCCTGCATTTGGCAGTAATTGCTGCAAGAGAGGCACTGTAGGGCCCAGCAAGCTGTGTCAGTACAGCTCTCATTTCCACCCTCCTCTGTCGCGAGTAGGCTGCATACCCCTGAGAACCAGCAGTACAGGAAATCTCCGTATCACTCAAATTGTCTCAAAACTTTCAGCTAAGTCTTTTTCCGAGTCAGGCATTATGCTTGGGAGTACAGATTTTAAGATGTTCATTATAATGCTGGCTGTGCGCTACCTTTCATAAATCACATGGGAATGCTTCATATATAAAAATATACATACTCATAAGATACAGAATACAAATATACATAATATATAGTTACGGTTTTATACATACATATATGTAAAAAGGATAGTTGCATAAAGAATTGATTTTACAATTGTGAGTAAAGATCTTGTAATGTAAACACCTTTAGCTTTACTTTAAAGAGGATGAGTGGTGGGATGAGGCAGAGCTGGAGTCTTTATAGCTGAAGTTCTGTACCAAGGCTGAAGGCAGCAGCGCTTGTCTCGAAGGCTTTAATGCAATGGAAGAGGGCAAGTCCAATGAGCGGCGATGCCATACTACTCCCTTCCCTGCCAACGCACACACGCGCATGTTGTACATGCCACGTTTCTTGCAGGTGACTGACAATGCCTGCAGTTCTAAGTAACTGCTTTTGTTTTGTACAATGGTAAACACACACCATCTTTAAAACAAACTGCGCATCAGACTAGCACATAAAATCATTAATCCACTAATCCATTTGTAGCAACAAAAGCAAAACGGTAAATGTTATTAGTCTGGCTTGTTAGCCTAATCATATTTCACAATGCACTAATCGAAACTCTTCTGAAGCAAGATTTTCACTTTCTCCCTGCTTTCTGCCTCTGCTTTAAGGAAAACAGACCTTATTATGTTCTTCCCTAATTGCGCATTAGGGCCTTTGCTACTCAATCCTTAATCAAGACTCTGGGTAAATCTGCTGAAGTCAATAACAGCTGTTTAAAAAAACCCAAACCACAACAACCCAACAGCCTTGAATAAGAACTGCATATTTGACCCTTAGTACAAACTACCTTCAGCAGCTAGATTTTGTTCACAGGTAACAATTTCTTGCAATTCTTGTATTTTTTTAATCGTTAAAGCAGTGACACAATTCAGCTTCAATGTCACACAATTAACTTCTTTTAGTATATTACTATTTATGACCTTACAGTTCTAAAAAGACTTTGCTCACCCAGAAAGCACAAAGTGACTCGAAGAGCTCTTAGAGCTTCCAAGACCTGCCTGAACCTTTCTCTAGGGGAAGATGGTGGGACTAACACAGTGCAAGAGAGGTGGGACAATGGAGAGCCACTGTCCAGCTCAGGAAACATCAGTGAAAATGTCAGGAACCAACAGGAGCAGGCAGAGGATGTACCTGTTGCTTGACACAGCTCTGCACACTGCTTACGCTCAAAGTACCACCCAAGCCAGGGACATACTGTGATGATAAAAAGCAGTGTCCTGGAGAGAGACGTCTGATGCGCTATCAAACATCCTAAGAAAAAGGCAGCAGTTGGCATTAGGGGGGTTTCATGTGTTCAGTGACTGACTCCCTTGGGGGATGCTAACTTTCAGCGAGTCAGAGAACCACAGAATCAGCGTGGTTTGGGTAGGAAGGGGCCTTCAAAGATCATCTCGTCCAGTGGGTCAGCAAGAATGGGAGGCTAAGGCTATGTCAAGTACTCGGTTTTCCTTGGTGGGGGATGATTCTCTCATAACCCCCTTCTCTATTTTTCCTCAAATTCTATAATAAATCATAATTTGTTGGGTGTAATCATTCAGTGACAGCTGCCTTAGAACTGTTTATGGGAGCTATAAACAGAAAATATTGTTTACCAATAAAATCCTTCTCTGCACATTAGGAATAAGCAAAATAAACAAGCCAGTACATAAATGTAACCAAGGCTGTCTACTCAGATGGATCCAGTTCTTAATCCCAGGCTCTGGGGACCCCAGTAAGGAACATTTTTTCATCTTAACCTCTAACCAGGACAGGAAATTCTTTTGCCCTCTAATTTGTTTCCAAGTTTTCAGTGTTGAAAAACTGACTAGTTCAAACTCTGTGGAAAAGCTTTAGATCAGGATCACGCCACCGCTTCCCCTTCGGGTCCACGTTCCCCTTGGACAAGAGCAGCACACTTACGGGATCCTTGGAGGAATCTCTTCTTCTGTCTTGAAACGTCCAGTCCAGAGGAGGATTTTTTTGTCAAACTTCGAAGGTTTGTAACTTGCAACCACCTTGTGAGCCTGCTCAGCTTAAAGTTTAGGAAAAAAACACTTCGTCAAACCATGCACTAAGAGTGAATGATGGGTGGATAGGGTGGATATGGGAATGACAGTGGAAGGGGAAACCCCCTGCCCGTCCTGGTCCTTGGAAGAATAACTCGGGGATTAAACTTCCATATCTCTGCTACGCAGAGTTCTCTCCCTCCACGAGGTCTCCTGAATACCCCCGCATGCGGTGAGAGTCTCTGCGGGCCTGGTCCGACCTCCCCGCAGCCTGCGGGTGTGGGCACCCAAGCCAGCAGGAGAACGCCTGGGACCGCCCGTGGCACCCGCGGGCCGCCCTGCGGACCCGGCCGCCGGGGAGCCCCAGCCCGGCTGCGCCGCGGCCCCAAGCCGCCCGCCCG
>VYZW01012673.1:43114-55124 GCA_013401315.1 Balaeniceps rex
GCCCCCGCCCCGTCCCGTCCCGCCGACCCCCTTCAGCCGCGCCCGGAAGCGAGGCGAGGAGGGGCGGCCGCCGGCAAGGGGGGCCGGTCCTGCCTTCCTGCTCCCCTAACGCACTGATGTGCTACATCTCTACCCTCGAAACTTCGACGTTAAAGGCAAAACTCGGTTACAGAAGCACCCGAGGTGGTTCAGCTTCACGACTCAGCGCAAGGTGGACTCGAGTCCCGTAACACAGACCTGCCCGCATCCGTGCTGCTGTCATTGTACCACTCCCGGGAGCTTCAAACGTACCGATTCTCATCACACGCTTTTCTGTTTATTTCAGCAGAAAATTTTTTTTTTTCCTTTCACGGCCTGAACAGAGTAAACCTTTATTAAAAAATATAATAAAAAATTCAGTACAAACATATCCTTGAAAAAAAAAATTCAGAAATGTCAGCACAGATTTAGTAAGCAACAGCCTGTGCCAGCACGATACCAGTGCCGGTGTAACACAGTGTCTCAACAGAAGGATGTCTGATGCACCAAGCAGTGGAAGATTTTACATCCGTCAGCCAGCACCAGAACGCCTGTGGATGAACAGAGGAAGCCTCTCTCCCCAGGGATGGATCACTGCCTGGCAGCAGCTAAAGCCCTGTGCTCAGCGTGACGGCATGAATGAGGAGTCTTGAACCATTTGTAGCCAAAACCTCCAGTTACCTATTTTCAGGAGCAGAGCCAGAGGCAAGCAGCTCTTTCTGAAAGCAAATTGTTGAGTAAAGGGCATGAGAAATTTGTTACCGTGAGTTCTAGCATCCTCGATATTAAAAGTTTTTTAAAATGCTGTTTGGACAACATCTCGTTCTGGAAGGAGATTCAAAAAAGCACTTTCTGTTCAGTAAGTAGTCCCATGTTGATGTTTTCTTATTCACACATGTACAGTTTCCATTCCAAAATAATTAAAGTAACAAAATGTCCTTATTATTGGTAAAAACATCAAAGCCATTCCCATCTATTTAACTCATACCAACTTAAAAAAAAAAATCAATCTTCCCACATTCTATTTCACAACAAAATTTCTGTTTGCGAATGAGCCATTCTCTAAACAGAACCCAGCCCCCTGAATCAAAGCCCTGCACCAGCTTTCTCATGTCCTTCTAAAAATAACAAAAAGGAAGCGTATGCACCTCTGCACGCAGGCACACCCCCCGAGCAGCTCTGCACTATTTCAGAACGTTGTTGGGGAGATGAAGACACTTCAATAGAAATGACCTAGAGGGTGATACTGGGGTTATAGTTTGCCTGTAACCCCTTTACCTTTCCCTTCTTCCCGCTCAAAGAGAGTGGCGTAGTGTCAAGCCGTGCTCCTTGTCTCTGGGAACACAGCTGGGAAGGGTAGGAAGAGCCAACACAGCTGGGCTGGGCTGCTCAGCATCGTACCTTGGGAGCAGCATCCCAAACATTAGTCGCTAGTCGTGCTGGTACCCGCACAATTTAGAGTCATTGCAGTTCCCACACCCATTGGCAAAGCTGCTGGGAGGAAGCCTGGAGCTCGCATAAATAGTTCCCAGCACTCGCCAAAGAGCTGCCCTACAGGTTATGGGCAGCTGAAAGGCATCCGCACAGCTAGACCTACTGAAATCCTGAGGGAATTATGCCCTGGAGGAGACGACTTGAAAAACTTGGTGGCCTTCACAGTCTTCATTCTCCCTAAAGATATTGTACACTGTGTGATAGTGGCTTCAGAATGCATCGTTTAGCATTATTCACAATGAATGACATAAAACCCCCAAAGGTTACATCCAGAGCAGCCTCCCACTGACCTCAACAAATGGCATTTTCACACTTGACTTCTCTATGGACAGGACTGTATTTGGGGACCATGTGTCCTCCCTATTGCTCTTGGAGATGGAAAGCTTGCAGGTGGACAGACACGGATGTTAGCATTTTGAGAAGTGGTGTCGGGATCTTTTCAAGGTAAGTGAGCAGAGCGTGGTCTGAGCCGGAAAGAAGACCCAACCCCTTCAGCCCCACACGGTCTGATCTATGGGGCCGTGGCTCTGGAGGGGCCATGCCGAGACTTCGCTATAACTTGGGAAGGTGGTTCCTATTCTGTGCTCTGGGGGTGAAAACCTGTTTCAGGCTTATTTAATGTCTGTGCCTAGTCCCAGGAATGGTTAGATGGCTGGAATGCTTGCTGTTCTGCACAGGGGGATGCATGCAAATGCTCCCTTTAGTATCATGAACCTGTATTTTCAGCTTTTTTTATCATCTGTATAGGATAGAACAATCCCCTTATGTTCTACCAACATATGATCACTTGCTTCTTGCGGACAAGGCATTTAAAGGCATATGTAACACAGCTTGGTACAGTGTCTCTTTTTTCTGCCAAGTCTAGCTAGCAAATCTCTCAGCTCCACCATTGACTGTGCTTTATGCAGAAGACCTTAGCAGCTGGAGAGGCAGACATAGCATGCAGGACTCCTTTGAAATTCTGCCATATGTGATGTCTTTCTTTAAAGATGCCTCTGTAGAGACCTTCATATTGCTGTTCCCTCTCCCTATTTCTCAAGACACTTTCCTCATTGTCCTGTAGGGGGGAATGCCCTACCATACTTCGCTTTCAACCTAAAGGACGTTTTAAGAGGCAGACTGAGATCTACTGGGTGGAAACACTGCGCAGGTGTGTGTATGGCTGCTGTTCAAGGCCAAACCGAAGTTCATGGGGAAAGGTAAGGAAATTAAGTAAGCAAACTCAGTTTTAAATAACAATATGGCTTTAATCATCCCTTTTCCTTATACCTTCAAGACATGACACGCTCAACACTTTTGAAAACAATAAATACAGGTATGACATTAGAGTCAAATTAACTTTTCTAACCAGCTTAGTGCTGACAGTCATTGTGCAATGTAAGCTTTGCTGCTTTCTTAGGGAGAGGCTTCTGCTGCATTGGCAGCCAAATTGCTGTAATTTTAACCTTATTGTACATAATTTCATATTCAGAACAGTATTCACAACAACTGATGTGTGAACAGCATTTGTCATATAAAAGTATATGCATAAACCTCCATTATTCCAATCAGCTATAGAACTTATGTAATTACTCAAATATGTATGTAAAATGCACCCTTGCCATTCAAATGACTTTAAAAAAGTCTTGACACATACGTAGTACATATAGTCTACATGTCACAGTAATTTCATTGCCTGTGTCCATTGTTGAAATGTGGTTTATAGCTATTTTTAACAAAATATGAGTAGAAAAATCATATGGATAAAGGTTACAACATATAAATAGAAATGATATAAAAATAGATATATAGTACATAACAATAATACAATATGCCTGTGTAACACCAAATCTACCAAACTTTATTTTGGCCTGCCACAACATCCAGTTATTCCAGATCCAAACAGAAGCATGGGCAAAACTCAAGGAATTTAGCATTATTTCACAGCAACGTGGCACAGAAGTTAAAATAGCAAAGTTTCTATGGTCCAGGCTTTATTAACACAGAAAAGTATTTTTCACGGTCCTGGATTGGCAACATAGCTCTGCTGTTTAGGGTTTGAAAAAGCTCTGTGATACTGTTGTCCCAACAGAAAAATTCCTCCTTCTCTGAACGTGCCTTTTGCCTCTCATACAGAAGGCAGAGCATAGCTGTACTGATGGAGCCACAGAGCAGAGACTCATCCAGTGCAGCTCGTATCAGTTTGTTCTTGTGGTATTTCTATGTATCAGAATGGTGCTTTGTCATTTTCTTGTTGAAAATCAGATTTTTTAAATAGGTATCAAAAAAGCTAAAATTCCCAGGATGCGCTCATGCTGATCCCAGTCAGTACTTTATTTATGATAATGAGAGTAATCAATTAGTGTTTATAAGTTTTGACATTACATGTTGACATTACATCCTCAACTAAGAGGACACATGGAGACAAACATAGTGGGTCCTGTCTCCTCACGCATCAGAGGAGGTGCATGAGGTAAATCAGTGTATTTCTTCTGAGTATGGGGAAAAAAAGTAGATGAACATACGTATAACTACAGAGCTCCAGAGAAATTCTTTAATTTTTAGACAGACCTGTCTCTAGTTAATTATCATCCTGGTAAATACAAAGAACTTTAAAAGTTACTTCAGCACTCATCTGGAATAAGGTGTGCAATTTTGGGGAGGGAAAAAGGATTCACTGATACCAGGTGAAAAGGGTTACTTTTGGATGTTCAGGAGAATGGAAAGCCTATCTTAAAAGTGGAGACTAAAGGGCTGGGCTTGTTTATCCTAGCAAACAAAGGCTGGGAGAGGGTTCTGTTTGATCTGTAAAACAGAACCAAGTAAGAAGAACTCCTTAAACAATTGGGCATCAAAGATGCCAAAAAAGTGGAGCAAACCCATATGTTCCCACCTATGTGTCTGTGAGAAATAATAATTTCCTGACACTTCTGCCTCACTCGGGGAAGTGAGATTGTAGAATAGGTTCCTGCAGGTCTACATGAGCTGAACGGGGAAAGAAGGGAGCTGCTGAAGGGGACTGCACCTCATGGTGCCCGCAGTAGCAGGGACTGGACTCTGTGAGCAAGAAAAGCCTTGCAAATCTGGTCATGGATAACTGCTTAAGTACCAGAGGAGAAGGCATTTTGAGTGGCCTGCTCTCTTTGGGGATGGCAAAAAGGAAGAGACGTGAAAGAAAAATGGCTCCCAAAGGTGGCTTTTCATCTTCTAGTACTTTAACACTGCCCAGTCATATGCTGGAGAGTCTTTTCCTGGCCATAGTCTTTGCAGTATTTTTAGGAAGAACTTTCCCTTTTACTGGTGTCTGCCCAGGCACTTGGAAATGGCAGTTTCCATTCACAGAGTTTTTCTCAGATTTACACAAGTCTGAGATAGTCGCTCGGGAGCTGGAGGACTTTGAATCCAAAGAAATCTGACTAACAGCAATGCTGCCTGCGCTCTTGGAGGAATAGGTGTAAATTGTTTTGAGAAAGGCAGATTTTGTGTTTGTTTCTTGCTTGTAAATGATGATATAGCACTTGGGAAGAAAAGTGCAGCAGAGGATTCCATAATTGGATATTAAAACAACGATGATTTCCACTGCTGGCAGGTATTTGCCAAATGTAGTTGCGTAGACAGGGATAAATACAATCCACGCTATAAAGTAAATTAGCATGCCAAAGGTGATGAATTTAGCTTCATTGTAGTTCTCTGGCAACTTCCTACCTTTAAAGGCAAATATGAAGCAAATGAAGGCTAGGGCAGCGATGTAGCCCAACATAATTCCAAAAGCCACAACAGAGCCCTCATTGCACTCCAGAATTATTGCTCTTGGGATTGAGAAATTTTGCTTTACAAAAGGTGTCCTAAATATTAGCCAGAATGTGCAAATGATAACTTGAATTCCAGTGCAGGTGACCACAGTGGGAATAGGTTTATACATGCATTTCAGGAAATTCTGCAGCTTGGGATCAAAGCTGAAGGCTAGTAAAATTTTTAGTGACTTTATTAAAATACATGAAATGCAGAGCGCAAAACTTATGCCAAAGAAGGCTTGCCTAGTCTTACACTTGAATTCTGTGGGTTCATCTATGAAGAAGACGGTACTTAAAAAAATTAAGAAGTGGCTGAAGAGAATAATATAGCAGACAGTTAGACCCCCAGATGCCTTTACAACCGGCGTGTTCAAGTTTTTAGTAAATATTACACTAATTGACAAAACCAACACAACCCCAAAAGCGGAGAGGAGGAGGAGGAAAATAGCAAACCAGTCAGTCCAGGCGAGGAAATGGATTGTCTTTCTGTAGCATGTGGTACTGTTGATGGGAGCCCAGCAGGTTTTGTTGTTACATCGGTAGCAGTCATCCATATCTGAAAGCAGAAAAAGGAAGATAACTTAGAAACCCGAAGTAAATAAACTGCGAAGTGGATTATCGAGGCTTGAGATACAGGAGGAATGTGGGAAGGGATGCTGAGGGGAGTAGGCAGGGCTGATTGCTTCTGAATAATGCTGTTGCCGTCCAGGCGGAGGAGATGCAGGGCAGAGATGGCAGCGGTGGCAGTGGTGGCATTGCTGGCATAGCTGGCAGCGGTGGGAGGTGGCAGTGGTGGCTGCAGTGGCAGCGGTGGCAGCGGTGGCATTGCTGGCAGCAGTGGCAGCGGTGGCAGCAGTGGCAGTGGTGGCAGTGGTGGCAGCGGTGGCTGCAGTGGCTGCAGTGGCAGTGGTAGCAGCGGTGGCAGTGGTGGCAGTGATGGCAGCGGTGGCAGTGGTCACAGCGGTGGCAGTGGTCACAGCGGTGGCTGTGGTGGCTGCGGCAGCAGGAGCAAAGGACGAATGCCTGCCAGCTGCGAGCAGGGACTGCAGGCAGCCAGGGGCAGGGAGGGGACAAGGAGAATGAGCAGGGTCCTAAAACTGCCTTGGTCATCGCTGACTGGTGATACATAACCTGGCCAGAGCTCTGGGCAGCCAAACTTTAACTGAAACCTGAACAATGACTTGAGCGTAAATCAATTCTCTTGCAGAAAATGGAACTATGTTTCTTTCATTTACCTATTTCGACAAGAAAAAAGCCCAACTTTCTCTTTACAGATGGCTTTTGAAATACAACAGCAAGAATAAACATTGCTTTAGATTATGCCTTGAAAGGTTATTTTTGCTTTAAAATTCCTATCCTCTGATATGGAGAAATTTCACAATTATTTGAGTTACAAAGATAAAACTTAATTTCCTTCTGCTTTCAGGATATTGAATGTATATTGTACCGCAATTTTCTTAATTCCATCTCTCCCCTCCATATTTAATTTTCCCCTTTAAAAAATTTCGCTCAAACCTATAAATGAACTGGTGGTAAAGTACACATCAGATTTGATACTAGAAAATAATACTGTACAGTTATATCAAACGTCGCAGTACTCCCTGGTAAGACCAAAAATATGCTGGTAAGCAAAATACATAACCCTTGAACTTCTTAGACTCGTAGAATGGTTTGGGCTGGAAGGGACCTTCAAAGATCACCTAGTCCAATCCCCCTGCCATGGGCAGGGACACCTTGCACTAGAGCAGGTTGCTCAAAGCCCCATCCAACCTGACTTTGAACACTTCCAGGGATGGGGAATCCACAACTTCTTTGGGCAACCTGTTCTATCGGCTCACCACCCTCATTGTAAAAAATTTCTTCCTTATTGGACTGGGTGTACTGCAGAAAGACAGGGAAGCGAGGCTCTACTTTAGTGAGTGTCAGTCTCATTGATAAATCAGCCAGACTTTCCATCCTAACAAAAGATAATCCTAGTCAACTGGAAAATCTAATTGCTTTACCTTTGGTCTTCTAAAAAGCATTCAAACCAGGTTTTATAGGCCGAACACTTGTATTTGGGAAACTGAGCATAAACAAATAATTTATTCCCCTTCCAAAGTTATGCCCGAGGTTGCCAAGGCACATTATACCCAAACAAAACAATTGTATTGATGTCTAAATAAACCTTTATTTGGCTCACAATTCCTTACCTGTTTGATTGCTGTAATGGTTTTCTGGGCAGTAAACACACTCATAGCAGCATGTGTGTGGACTTTCTGTAACCTTTTTCATCTGTCCTGGCCTGCAGTGCTGGGAGCATGTTGACTGAACCTTCTGCAGTGTGCAGAGAACAAAAAAAATCAGCTCAGGGTCAACTAATTACCAAGAACCATTAAAATAACCCCCCAGTAATTCTGCGATTTGCACTTTTTGTGCAAATTTTGTATCCAACATATTTTAAGGGAATCTGAAAATGATGCTGAAAAAAGGCATTGTAGGGTCCATGCTTGTATTTCCTCCAGCAGTCAACAAGTGACAGGATGGGGCATTATCTACCTGATAATTTTGTTTTTTGGCCCTGAATGCCAGTCAGTGGAACTGTCTGTGCCTTTAAAATCCAGATCAAAGTGTCTCATCCAGCTTCAAGCCTGGGATTTAGATGCTGAGGATCAGCTCCAAAGAAAGCCCAGAAGTATCTGATGGGGGATTCGAGTGGACTGCTTCACAAGTGAGATCCTGAAACCCTGCTTGGCTGCTCTGAGCCCCGTGGAGACACCTCAGCTCAGAGGAGACACTTTGGTGGGTGCTCTGCACTACAGCTCCGATGTTGCTGACACTTGGGCAGCTCATCCCTGGGTCATGAAGCACCACTCTGCGAGGGGGATGATCAAGGCCTTCTCTCGAGGTCTGAGTTCAGACTCTCCTTCCAAAGACAATTTTTTGCAAAATGGAGAAGCAGACTTGAGGGACACTACTATTTCTTCTCCCTTCAGGATGGTGCTCACAATGAGGTGGAAACATTTCCTTGCCATCGCGGACAGTGCCACAGAGGGACAAGATTTGAGGTTTCTTCTGTCCTCAGCCTTTTCTATCAGCTGAGACTCGAATTCAGCTCACCTGGTAGGCAGCCTCTCCCCATCCCATTAGTGGTCAATACTTTGCAGCACAGAGCTGCACAATGAACCAAGACCTGCACCCATGCACAGATGACAGATTATCCAGCTGGAACTGGCCGGGGCCACCCACTAGTCCTGTCTACACCAGTGCCAGGGCTCCAGGTGGTGCCTACCTCAGACTCCTGTAGTTGTGCTGACCCCAACTCTAATAGGAGTAAATAATCAACAAAA
This sequence comes from Balaeniceps rex, assembly GCA_013401315.1. Classification (NCBI taxonomy): domain Eukaryota; kingdom Metazoa; phylum Chordata; class Aves; order Pelecaniformes; family Balaenicipitidae; genus Balaeniceps; species Balaeniceps rex. Next base: position 51,729 of record VYZW01012673.1, read on the forward strand.
CCTTCTTTTTCTTTCTCTTTTTTTAAACAGTAAAGTCAACAGATATGAGTCTTCATGTACAAAATAAATGGTGGTGTTACGTAAGAGAGGGGGCTTTTATACACAGTCATTTTTTATTTTAAAACCCCTTTTCAAGATTCTGGAATAGCATCCTCAGGACAGACATAACTTCTATTGCTTATCTTAGTGGACCTCTTAGAAGCATTTTGGGGAAATAACTCAATTTCAAATCACTGAACCTGCTCACAGGCTAACATGGTTCTCAGGGTTCATGAAAGTGGTCGAATAAACCCAGAGAAAATTCTTTGCTCTAAGAGGAGAACATGAAACAACAAGAGAGATTTCTAGCTGGCACATACTTCTGTTGGAAATACTGGAGGGAGAAGAAAACACATGAAGCAAATTTCACATGTTATGTCAACAATTTAAAAGTTACCTTTAAATCCAGAAATTCTTTTTTTTTCTCCTCATCCTCAAAGATAAAGTCACCTTTCTCTGGGTCATATTCTGCCATAGTGGTGATTTTCATGTGGCCATCAATTTCTTTCCAAAGAAGTACATCATAACTGGTGCTCATATCTCCGTTGGAGTCAAACTTGATTTCTTTATCATCATCAATGACTGTAACTTTTTTAAGTTCTTCAAGGAGCTGAACATAAGTATAAGGAATGATAACATACATCAGTATCATGTCAGTGTGATAAACTCAATAGTTTAACATCTGTATGATAATATCAAGTTAAAAAGAAATGTTGCTTTTTAGGAGTAAAAGAAATCTTAAAATTAAAAGGCATCTTTATAACTGTTTAATTTGACATCCTATGCAGAATTACATTATTCAGACAATCCTGTTGACCGTAAAAATCTATTAATAAAAAACCCATCATTTCTTAACTCTATGCAATGTGTACAAATACTCATGTTAGTATTTTTTTCTAGCCTTGGACATTTTGGTACGATGATGGGAAAGAAAATATTTTTGCTTACAAGAACTAATGGCCTTTTGGAACTCCCCTTCTTGTAAAGAATGACCGGGAATGATGCTCCTGTTTTTACTTTACTGTCACCAGAGTCAATCTGGGCAAGGTTTTCTTCCAGAGTAACCTCCCCTAGCGTGTCTGGAAATATCTAACATTTTTTTCAGTAGTGACTCTGACTGTTATTGTGTATTGCAAGGTGAGACTCAGAACTGTTAAATGAACAATACATGCCAGTTTGCTCAGATAAAGTCATCAATGGCACAATGCCAATAAACAGCTAGGCCATATTTGATAGATTGTAGGAAATATCGGAACAAGCATGCTTTGGTAAGGCAACTGTCCAGCTTCCTATAGCAACCCACTCTGTTCAATGGGGGGAAATTTTTGTCTCCCTCATCACAAACAGCCAGATCAAAAAAGTTCAGTGTGAATCTAGAAAAGGTCAGGATAAGGCATATATAACCCACTCCCAATTCATGGTGAGACCATAGAAAGACTTTCATTAGCTACCGTGGTTCTTAATTGAAGCAAAGACTTTATCCCTTTGCAGGCCTAATGATTTTTGGCAACTGGGATTAATTAACAAGGAAAAACCCCAATGTTTTGGTGAAAGGCTGAATTTAACTGCCCTTTGAAAAGCACGCTTTTACATGGATCCATTTGTGATATTTATAGCATTTAACGAACACCCTGATAAGTATACTACTTCAATAGGCTTTGGCAAATATATTTATATAACACATCTGGTGTATACAATGTCATTTTTTCATGAATAACATCATTTTTTTCAGAGTTCATACGCTCTCACTGCATCTCTACCAATTTATGAAGAACCAAAGTGTGCTTATAACCAATATTGCATTTGAGTTGGATGTTGCACAGTTATGTGGAACTGAATAGGATTTTTTTTATTGTATATACTCAGGCTAGTCATTTAATCTTTCTCTTCTCTGCTTTTCCAATTTCTCTAACAATATGGGAGCAACAGAACTTTTTGAAAACATCTTGGGCTTCAGACAGAAGGGGCTAATAATTAGCAACATTTTGATGTAACTGATGGTTATTGTTGCAAAGTCTGTAACGCCAATGACTGTCGTTTCTCTGTATGTGGAGATGTGTGATATGGATTAGTTGCATCCTAAGCTTTATATGTATATCTCCATTGCTAGAAGGTTTAAATTCAGTGTAGAGGAAATGTATTATGAAAACAGCACAGGGAGAATAACTATCTCTTTCAGTTTTCTTCATGAGTTCTTCGCCTCTTAACTTGGGTGGTTTGGGATTTAATTCAGCAATGATGTAAGTGCAGCTCCGTACAATTGCATCCCCTGTAGAGCAGTCCTGAATTTGTCCCATTTGCATTTACAAATTTATGCAAGAGTCTGATTGTTACTGGTTTGGTTGGTTTTTTTTTTCAAATCCCCTATCTTGGTTTGACCTGCCCTGACCTAGGATAAGAGGTCAGAGCAAGTCAGAGTGCTTCAGTGGTTATTTGACTTTTAAATGAACTTTTGTTTAATCCTCTGAGTAAAAGTGTGTAAAAGTGAATAATCCTGAGCAGGTTCTTGGGTAAAAGGTCAGGTCAGGTTTACCTGTCTGATTTTTCCTCTTCTTTCACCCAGTAGAGTTTGATAACTAGTACCTCACCCATCTTAAAGATTGTGTCTAATTTTCCTACCAGTCGCTTCAGTATAAATCAAGATCAGACAGAGGAATAGTCTGCTGCATTTTCACTTTCAAGTAAAGATTCATTATAGAGGAAAATACCTGAATTCAGACAAAACAGAGACAATGGTGAGAGAGAGAGAGAGGAAAATTGAAACTCGCTGGTGAATGCTCCTATCCTGCAATATCCCCATCTCTCAAGAGCACTCATTGCTGTGTGTTACAGTGGTTTGCAGCAACAGGACCAACCACTAGTAGCTGAATAGCTGATAAGTCAACTGTAGATTGACTATACATTTTATTCTATCCCACGTGAGTAGCTAGCAAGACATTCCAGCAAGGACCCTACAGACTGAAGCTTTCATCCAAGCTGGTGCCTACTCTGCGTGTTCTTTGAAGATGATGGGGGAAGCGTTAGGGTAGCTAATGAAGCCCAGCGGCTAAAGATCCCTTCTGCACCTGTGGAGTCACGTGTTTACAGCCATTGCTATTGTATCCATGAAGGAGGAGATGGTCAGTATGCAGTTACTCACGATCAGTTAGCTGTCTGTATGTGAAATGCAACAACCATTTACAGTTGGACTCAATGATCTTAAAGGTCTTTTCCAACCAAATGATTCTGTGATTCTGTGATTCTGTAACCATTCTCTATCTAGAGCAGAACACAGCCAAGGCTTAACACCAGGAGCTTCTGTGTCTACATGGGCCAAAAAAAATGGAGACAAAACTGGATGCTAGTTCTCAGCACTGC
>VYZW01012675.1:4150-45651 GCA_013401315.1 Balaeniceps rex
GGGGGGAGGGGAGGAAAGGAGGAATGCCACAAAGCAGATCTCTTCCCCATCTCAAGTAGAAAAAGGAGCTAGGAAATGCCCTGAGGCCTAAAGCATCCGTATAGGTTTATAGATCAACCCCTGAGCCCTGTTGAATACCACCAAAGCCACAGGCGCTCTTTACATCTGCACAGATTTGTTGCATAATCTTTTCCAAAGATGGGTGTTCAAACTGAGATCTACAGGTGCCTACTATACCAGAGTGAGAAAAATCACTTCATTAGTCCAGTATGGCTAAGACACAACCTGAGTTAAACCAAATGCAAAAACAGACTTATGAAAAAAATAAGTCTTTAATGAACTAGCTTCATTTTGTTCATAGTTTATCACTTCATGGAAAATACTGTTCAACTGAATGTATTCATTATGCGAATACATCAAAAGTTCTCTTAATTTTTAAGCACACCATGGACTGACAGTGAGTCATTTGCTGTGAGTGTTGGAGTACTTGGTCTTTTTAAGAAGTCTGTGATGTGAATGGGGAGATATGACAAGATATAGTTTCTTTTTGCCTTATGGGATAAGTGTAACACAGTCACTAGAACTCTACAAAAAGCCCTAAGGCTCCAAGTCTCCCTGTGAAAGGACTTGCAATTTATGGCAAAGCAATAGATAAAGAGGATCATGAAAACATTAAAGTTTTTTTTTTTTTCTTTTTTTTTTTCTTTTCTGGGCCACTTGTGCTTTGCCTGAGGCATCATTCCAAGAAAAGTTAGGCTGCTGTAAGATTTATTGGCTGGGACCAGAGTTTGAATGCAATTTTCTCTCGTCACATTCACACAAAGATATTGCATCTTCCTGTACTATCCTAGCTAAGAAAGGCATATTTAATTGCTTCTGTGCCAGGTTCTGGTTGGGGGTTTTGGGAACGCGCTTCTATCAGTGTGTCAAGTAATACCACGGCACTGTGTACAGTTCCGTTCCCAGTGTGCATACTCAAGTGTGGAAACTTAAAATTTGTTTACCAGGAGCACTGATGTGAGCAAAATTTGATTGCTTGAATGTTCTCAGAAAGCAAAACACAGAAGTTGGACAGCACCTGCAATAAATTCGGTTTTAAAACCAAGAAAACAAATCTAAGAACTAGGAAAATTTCTAACCCTGGTAAAAAAATCCAGTTCTAAATGATATTTAAACTAAATTCAGTAAATAACATCAATTATGTCCTAGAATGCACGGACGGATGACAGTTTATTAAACTGGAACTGGATATAGGGCCTGTAGCGATAGGACAAGGGGTAGTAGTTTTAAACTAAAAGAGGGTAGATTCAGACTAGATACAAGGAGGAAATTTTTTACAATGAGGGTGGTGAAACACTGGAACAGGTTGCCCAGAGAGGTGGTAGGTACCCCATCCCTGGAAACATTCAAGGTCAGGTTGGACGGGGCTCTGAGCAACCTGATCTAGTTGATGATGTCCCTGCTCATTGCAGGGGGGTTGGACTAGATGACCTCTAAAGGTCCCTTCCAACCCAAAGCATTCTATGATTATATGATTATTAAAATGTGCCTCTTCCCTCAAGCACCGTTCCAAGTTTCCCCACAAGTTATAGATACTAGATAGCACCCAAGAAATTAAAATTCTGCCTAGTATCCAAAACCAATCAACATTTACAACAGTTGTTGTTGAGCACTACCTGAGGCACCTTAGCCTCTCCCTATGTTTAATGCCATCCACCTGGAAAGAATGTAAGCTAACAACTGGCCAGGCAGAACCAGTGACATTTGTAGGTTTCTTCCTCTATTTATCACATCTGACTGACAGGAATTAAAATATTTTTAAAAAACCCACCACTATATCTAGAATAAACAGTTGACTACCAGGAAATACATAATAGGAAGAAATAACTTATGAATATTATGCCTAATCCTTCGTTCTTCCTAATATCTCACTGACGTCCCTGACTAAATCAAAGCAACATCTACAAATTCTGATGCAGCATCCCAGCAAAATGTTATTAAATGTATTTTTTCATATTAAGTGGTATTATGTCAACAACTGTCCTCTGAAACGGGTGTTTAGGAGATTATTCAGTGAGGACACCGGAATGTACACAGAGCTACCTCCTCCTTGGCAATGCTAACACATCACTTGCCACCCAGCTAAAGGCTACGTTTCTTTTCCCAGTGACACATTCATGCTTTCAGTACTCTGACTAGTCCCTATGAAAGGGAGGCTTAAATGAAGTGTGGATTTTCCTTCAGAGGTTTTCTGAATAATAACTTCACATATTAACAAGAGTTTGGGTTTGAAACTGAAATCAGGAAAACAAAAATGCTCTAAAGTAGAGCTATACAACTTGTACTCCTATTTTAAGGACAGGAACACAACATGGTTCTGTGCAAATCTGCAGGGGAAGAACATGAAATAATAACAATTTTATTATATTTTAATATTCATAACACAATGAGAGAATAAGTAATACACTTTCATTTCCTCAACCCTGAGTGGCCAACAATATGAAATGCACCTTCTCATCTCCCAGGTCTTGGTGATTTTAGACAAGAGAAGAGAGCAAGAAAAAGGCTTGGAAGAGGATGATGCCATGTTGTGCTGTTTCTGGTCTGTCTATCTGAAAAGCAATAAAGTCTCTAATGACAATGACAACAGTGCAGGCAGAAAAAAAAAATAGGGGAGGAGGGAAATGGACCTGGGCTAGTCCCGTTGTGGAGCTTCTCCTGGTTGGCACAACCATGGGCCAAATACTATGGCCCTGCCATATGAAAACACATCGTTCTAGGATCTCCTTCAGCAGTTGTGGAACACTGTTTGTATAAATGCAGACAGTCACCTTCAAAACCACCCACAGTGAAGAACTACAGGCAAGGACCATCAACAAAATCATGCCCAAAACGTTGCTACAGGGAAAGCTCACAACTAAGCTGGGATTAAGCACTGAAGATCTACTAAAAAAAAAAGCAAACCCAAAACAAAATCAAAAACCCCAAACACATAAAAGGTCATGGCTGAGAAGAAAATCAGGTATTTTGTTGTTAGATTACTCAACAGAAGAAATCAGAGACAGTTTTCTGAAACAAGCCAGAAGGTAACTACTTAGAGAATATCCTGAAGGAATTAGGATTTGCTTGTTTTGATAAAGAAATTATTCCCGGAAAATGCCACAGGATCAATTTCTATTTCATAGTTGTGGCACTGGGAGGACAAAAAGGAATGACCATGCACTTTTAACAGAAAACATCAGAGACTTCTTCATTTCACTGAACCATTGATCACGTAATAATGAATGTTTATTAGCCTGTCATTCCAGAGACTAAAGTTTAACCAAAATACCTCTCCCCTCTCCCCCAAACTGCATCATAAGTGCACCAAAAACTGATGGGCTCTGAAACTAGAGTGCAGATTTACTGAAACATGAAATACACAACTCATTTGCTTTGGGGAAAATCTAATTGAGATTAGAGAAAAGAAGATCTTAGCAAGAAGGATTGCACTTAGAGAAAAACAAAAACAAGAACAAGGAGACAAATCAAGATTGATTAAGGGAAATTAGTCCTAGGATTTATACATTGTCTATTTTGATATCTCTGGGTGCTTTGGTGATCAGACATGCTCACACCTTTGTAAGAAAAACAACTGCATTTTACCAGAACTAACCAGAATACCTTTTTTTAAATATGTGTTTCCTCCCAAAAGTAAGAACATATTTTAAAAAACCAAACAACAACAACAAAAAAACCCCACCACAACCACACAAACCCCAACCACACACTCAAACAAAAAGCAGATGACATAGAGGCATTAATCCACTTCACTGATTTATCTTGATAGCTAAACCATGTCTGGAGCTCTTCCTCATGTTTTAAATTGGTAATTTTTCTTGTTTCAGTGGGAATTTATTGACCTTCAAAATGAGAGAAGGGTGCTATGTAGTTTAAAAACTCAGGTGTTAATAAAAATGCACAGGCAGCATTTTTTAAACTACCAGTCTATGACTTTTTTTTTCTTTTTTTTTTTTTTAAAAAAAAAAACAAAACACCACATATACAGGCAAAAAAACCCTTACAAAAGATGGGCAAATAAAGAAAAAGAAAAGTTTGACATAACTTTGGATCTAGTTTTGGTCCAGTCACTTCTGGGGAATTTGAGCTCCTAAAGTTATTGTGTGGGGTCAGAAAAACAAAGACAGTCCCCCTTCTCCCAAGGTGTTTACAGCTGAAAAATCCTGAATCTGACATCCATAAATCTATTTCTAAACTAATGGCAGGATATATAGTTTTAGCCAGATGACAGTTATAACAACACACTGACAAGATTCATGCTTTCTATGAAATGCCAGCCCCCTTATTAGCATGAGCCTGAATAACTAAGTTAAAATACAAAGTACAGAAATATATCCTTTTTTACCCATCAACAAAGACAATGCAACTAGTGCAAACTAAAAAAAAAAAAAGAGTGTTTTAAGCATACATTTAAATAATAAAACTTTGTAAAATTAATTTTTGAGTGTACAAAATAAAATATGGCCTATTAAAGTGGTGGAAGTTTTTTGAACATTTTATTCTACAACACTGGAAATATTTTCCTCTACAACAATATTTTTTTTTCAGATAATATCATTATTCTGGCTTTCAGATTTATGATGGAGGTTCATGTAATTTATGCCTTGAGTTTTTTATTCTTCTTACTCCTGAATATCCTATGATATTTGTGAAATTCAGTGATCACAGCTTACAGCAGAGAAATCTTAAGCTAACTATCTAGCATCTATATCAATGCCTTCTTTGCTATGTTACTCTTAAACTCAGCTGAAAATTATGCAGTCTCCCTCTCATCTTGTTGGAGAAAGCCCAAATTTGGACCACTTCCAAAATTTAACAAATATAATGTAGACTAGGAAACATACAATGCTTTGTTGTTTTTAGAATCATATTTCAGTGTTCATACTATACTTTGCAGGCAAATTTTATTATTTTAATTTCTCTTAAATAAGGAATCAAAATTTAAATATAAAATTTACTCAACACTACTACTAAAAATTTGACTTAGCAACCAAAACCAGATTTTACCCCAGGAGTCTTAAGTGTTTCTTCAAATTACATTCAAATGCTTTTTATATCTGTTCCCTAACAGATACAGCAATGGCAAAGCTATAATCCTGCTGCAAACATAACCATGACACCAGAAGGCAAACTGATTACATCTTATGAGATCCACACTTCCATCTAAATGTGTTTCAGCAGCAAAACTCACTTAGGCAAGTTCTGAGCCTATTTCCCCTGTAATTTCTCAGCAGGAATCAACATAAGCAATACTTAGATGATCATATTTCTGCAGGATTACCTGCTATAGGCACTACCTTTCTTTGCCTCTAGACAAAATAAAATAAATTAACACATTCTCAGAAAGGCAATTCCAAAGGACTGAAATATGTCCTGTACCTTTGTGGGAATCTATGCATTCTTAGCTTTTTCATACATATGAATCAGGTTGTTGCATTTTTTTTAAACAAACAAAAAGGTAGAAGAGCTTCCCAGGGTTTCAGCAACAGTTACCCCTTTGGGGCTTTTTCATGCATTTTTCTTCTACTACCATCCTTTCATGACCAATTCTGCAGTTATTTTCGTTGCCAAAAATAATTTTAAAAGCTCTCCTCATCCCTGAGAAGAAATCCCATCTAGTGGATGGCACACAGAGCCTCCAGCATGGGAACTCCTTATGCCAAGCGCTGTTCCATCAACAAATTCCTCTAATTCTGAAAAAGTCACTCTCTGCCTCATCTCAGTCTGGCTGGCTCCTTATAGTTCCCATTGATTCAAATGGTGGTTGCATCCTCTCAACTCCACCTCCAAACCAGGGTTTCACTTTTCTCCCACGGCTTCCCCTGCAGTAATAGCTAAGATTGGATTAGCCCTTTAAGATCAGCTGTACTGAAGCAGTGATGTACTTCTCCAAAACCAAGCAAAAGCACAGCTAATATTGCCTGCCTTGTTTATGGCATGTTTTCATCATTTCGATTTGTACTATAACATTAAAATAACCATACCTCACGGGTCAAGGTGTATGGTAAAAGTCACAACCACTCCACTCAACTGTCTCCTTCCCACTGCCCTCTTGCGCAGAAAGAAGAAGAGCCCACAGAGAGTACAGCCACCCGAACTGCTACAGCTGGTGTCACACCAAGGAGGGGAATACCAGCACAAACTCTCCCTCCTGGCAGTGTTGGGGCCACGGGCCCTGCTCTGCCCGAGGAAGGGTGTCATCAGGCTGCCCGGTGGTCATGCAAGCCCTGCACTGTGCCCACCAGCCCGGCATCTCTGCTACTTACAGGTTTTAGGGACTTCGCTGATCCAAAAGTATAAACACCCTCATAGAATTAAGTGATGACATTTGGCCCCCATTTTAGCACAATACTGAGAATCTAGGACTCCCAAAAAAATCAGACATCATGGAGTTAGAATTTAATTCTCAGGGCAACATTCACCTTTCTTGAGTTATTTAAAAGTATATCTTAGAAATGTCATGATTTTTTCCCTTTAGATGCACCCATATAAACCCAGAACAATCCTTTGATTAAATTACTAGGAAAATTTGTTCTGTCGTGGCAGGACGTTTCCAACACTAAACTTGATTTTCCATCTCATCAACTGCATTTAAACAGGCATTTAACAAGTTGAGAAAATTCTCAGAGAATACAAATCTCTTTTTTTTTCCCCTAAGTACATGCAGCTACACATGACTACTACCAACAATACACGTTCATTTCATGGGCATTATTTTGGAGTTTGTACAACTATTTGTAACTGAAGCTAGATTCTCATCTACAGAGTGGTTTTGAACATGAACGTGATTAGGACCTTATACAGGTCCTAATTAGCTAAGTGCTACAAACCATTAAAATAAATGTTAAGTGAACTTCAAAATAAATGCAAGTTCTCAGTACTAATATCTGAGAAAATCTTGAAGGCCAGATATCACCAACATTCGAAAACTATCTCTCCTTTCACCTTGCATAATTATGTACTATATTTAGCCAGAATTTTTGAAACTTCAAGTTCACAACAGAGACAAACAACATATTCATTAGTTTTAAAGAAAAAGTCCTATCTAGGAATAAAATACTAATATAAATTCATATAATAATTCCTGTCTTTTTTCCTTTTCCTTGTATAATTTAATGCAAACATTTCTGACACTTTGGTTTATAACTAGTCAAAACATTACCTAATATGATGCAATTCCAAAGTGTAACCGCACAACCTTAAAAAGGTATTTAGAATAGTCTCTACCATTGAGAGACAAGTTAAAAAAAAAAGAAAAAGCCTAACTTGTTAATGAAATTAATTTCAAAGATGATGTCACTCTTGAGTTATATGCTACTGTAAGGATTTGCTAAGAAAGATGTAACCATTACCAAGGCTACTGCTAAACTCAATGAGAAGTAACCATACACATGGTTTTATTCCATTAGTCAAATTCTAAGTGACACAAAAGTCACACAAGGATTAGGGAGACTCTGGCATTTAGAAAAACAAAACAAAAACAGCCAAAGCCAACAAACAATAAAACAAAGCAAAACAAAACAGTCTTGACCAAAACAAACAGGTCTAGGAAGTTGCTATGTTGTCTAGGAAGTGTCATGGAGGTACACTAAGACTAACCCAAATGAAGGACAAGCTCAAACAACTTTAATTCACAAAGCAGCCAAAACCACATGACAGAAACCGATGAGAAACGGGCAAACCAACATCAATCAATACTCTGATAATATTTAACACACAACAGGTTCGAGGTGTCAGTCAGGGTATTGTTACTATACGTCAATACACACAAGAATGATGATCCAAAGTGCACGCACACACTCACTCACAAGGGGGAAACTCTCTCTCATGGGTACCCAGAAGATGTAACTGTTCACCCTTGCGGGGGAGAGCAGGGGCAAGGGTTCATTCAAGGATATATCCAGAAGAAATCACTCACCAAAAGGAGATGAGGACACTCAATCCCGGGAAGTTTCCTCAGGTGGAGTCCCAACACAAGGGAAGAAGTTTCAAGCACAGACCTGCTGCTCTGAGAAGACCACTCCAAGGGGGTCTCCGGCAGTGCCCCATTTATACTCTGGGTCAGATCTGAGCTATGGTCATAACTGCTCATGATCCAGAAGCTTCTCTGATCCAAGGTGCCTCATTGGCTGTAGACCCCGTCTGTTGACTGAGGGGCCCCACCTTTCCCTCTCCCCCTGCCGAGGGGTGTCCGTGCCCAGGGGCATGGCACTCCAGTAGGTGCAGGGTGGTCTGTGCTGACCAAGGTTTGCACCTGCTGGCAGGCACAATAGAGCATAAAGGCACGAAAAGCCAGTGATCACCATGTTAAAAGCCCCGATCTTCATCGGAGGGGGTGGGGGCGGAGTATACCTGTCGCAGGAAGTAAATGGATGAATGAATGATAAAACATAATGAGAAAATAGATTGTATTATTTTTGGTGCACCAGTTAAATATGGACAAGGAATACTGGCCAAAACTGAGGCCAGTTCCATTATTAAAAAATATTCTGAAATCACAAAGATTAGATGTTTTCCCAGTATAGTAAGGCCCTCAGTAGTGTCTACTTTTATTGGAAGCACAATAAAATTTGAGACACAAATCACCTGTTGTTTTGTATTTTTCCTATGGCTAGCACAGCATGGCTCCATTTTTGGTTGACCTCTGGGCCCTGTTCTTATAAAAATGACTGCTAGTAATGAAACAATTAAAAATATGGCCCTACTTCTAAAGTTGTCAGAAGCCTAGGTCTGTACCTGAGTTTTGATGTTTGAACCTCTAAAGTAAATACAGTAAGACAACAAATGCCTACAGCATAACTGAAACATCTAGCCAGAACTTCCTAGTTCTACTTTGTCGTGGTTTAGCCCCAGCCAGCAAGCAAGCACCACACAGCCGCTCGCTCACCCCCCGCAGGATGGGGGAGACAATCAGAAGAGTAAAAGTTAGAACACTTGTGGGCTGAGATAAGAACAGTTTAATAAGTGAAATAAAATCACATAATAATAATTAATTGTAATGAAAAGGAAAATGACAAAAAGACAGAGAAATAAAACCCAAGACAGACAAGTTGATGCAAATAAAAAACAATTGCTCACCACCAACTCACTGATGCCCAGCCCAGCCCCGAGCAGTGATCACTACCCCCTGGCCAACTCCCCCCAGCTTTATATGCTGAGCATGATGTCATATGGTATGGAATAGCCCTTTGGCCAGTTTGGGTCAGCTGTCCTGGCTGTGCCCCCTCCCAGCTTCTTGTGCACCTGGCAGAGCATGGGAAGCTGAAAAGTCCTTGACTAGGGTAAGCACTGCTTAGCAACAACTAAAATGTTAGTGTGTAATCAACATTATTCTCATACTAAATCCAAAACACAGCACTATGCCAGCTCCTAGGAAGAAAATCAACTCTATCCCAGCTGAAACCAGGACACTTGTAGGAACTGTAAATACATTTGCTGTATTTTTCAGAAATGTTGTTCAGGGATACAGAAAAACAGCTTTCTCAAATTGGCTTTTGACTTTGAAAAGCTCACAGGTTTCATCTGTCAGAGAAACATTAACACCGAATAAAAATAACCTTACAGGTTAAGATGCAAAGGTATAGTCAGAAGAATTTTCAAAACAGGCAAACTGAAAACACTTAAGAACACACTAGGTATTGTAAAGTATGTCTCAAATACCCATTTCAAAGCATTTTCAATTTAAATGATGTTTACAAAAATTCAAGTTTATTTACTTCCTCTTCCAGGCTGATCTGAAGCAGCTTTTCTCCTGTTCCCTCCTTGCTCTGATCTGAATATTTAATGCTATATTTTATGTCTCTCTTTTTAATCTCCCTTTCAGATAACCCCTTGGACATACATTGTCTCTCTCAAAGTTTTTCCTCCGTTTGGTTATGTTTCAAGCTTTTCAAAACCACACAGCTATTTGACTGAGTCTTAAGGAATTTATAGCCATAAAACGATGGATCCAATTTTTCTGGTCAGTTAGCTAGTTATCACAGCAGCAAAGCAGCAAAGGTGGACTAAGCCAAACTTCCCTGAAGCCAGGACAGTGTATTCTCAAAGAACTCTCATTTCCAGGGCATTAGGATAGCTAGTTTCAGGTTTCTGGAAGGGGTTTGTGTTGGCCATCTCACTAACAAGTCAGGGGTATTGACTCAGGCATGTTCCCTGATTTCCGTAAGTGAACAGGGAACAAGTGGTACAGACCAGAGATGGGTGAGAGATTTAAATGTGTTGACTATCAGGTCAGAGGTAGATTAGAGTGACGCAGCTGAATGCTTATTCGTTTTGTAAGGTTCGTCTCTGTCCAGTTGCTGACATAATTTCAGAAAAATCACAAGCTTACTTCAGCAGAAAGCAGCAGACAACATCCCTTACTACGATACACCATCACCTTACAAATATCTTTTACACGTTTTATCTACCTTACATATTATTTTCTCCTAATTAGGGTTAATACTTTAGCAAACAAAGGGCAGGGGCACATTGCTCTTTAAGCAACTACCTACACCTGCAAGGATCTTCCCTCCTTCCCATGGCAGCTTTTCTTCCGTAAGAGCCTTTGATTAAGGGGAACTGTCTAATGCCTGCTGGAAATCTTAGCAAGCTGCATCAAACAGATCAAATCAGGTTTGCCAAGCATGAATTCCCCTTAAAAAGACTCTTCCCTGGTGTGTTGTGTTTAGCCCTGTGTCCCCCATTCACTGATTGCTATGGTTTCTCCTCATTTGTCCCATACAGTCTTCAGCCTTAACTGGCGGTGGTTCCCAACTCTCCCCTGGAGTCCTGGCATAAGGAAGAGGTACCAAAGTTTTACATGAGAAGCTTCCCATCACAGTTGGTAATTTATCTGAGCTGCTTCATCTCTGACTTACTTAAAAACTCTTCAGTGATTAGTGTTTCAATCTTAGGTATTTATTAACACTGACTTTGCCTATTTATCTGTAACTTCTTCTGTCAAGCCCTTCCATCAGATCCTCTGATAACACTTTCACAGAGGTGGGTGTTAGTAACAAATGTAAATAAATTCACAGCTCAATTTATTTATTAGCTTCTCCAACCCTATTGTCTCCACTGGCATTTCTATAAAGATTAAAAGAAAGGCAACTGATATTTCCTACTCCTCTTCTCTGAGGGCAGCATTTATTTGAGCACATCCCAATTCCTAGTCCAGTAAGTTTCTAATTCTCCCTGATAAGTACATGCTTATACATAAAACCAAAACCTTATGGAAACCCATCACATACAAGAATAAAATCCCTAAAAAAGGATTTGCCATAAACAAATTCTCTGTGAGCTGTACTGCCATCCATTGGATGGCAACACTAAACTAGAAGCGAGGTAAATTCTTTGCTGTGCAGGTAGCGATGTGAAAATTCACGCAACTCATTCATACCCTGTAGTGCCATTTTGTCTGTTCCATGTAGACCTATTGTCCTACTTGGCCTGTGAATAGCTTAAAGCATGGGACACCTTGGAAAAAAGCAATGCAGGTACTGCGTGAGCAAAATTTTCAGAAATGGCTAATAATTTTGGATGTTCAAGTTTAGAGGCCTCAAAAAGGACTACTTTTCAGGTGGCAGGCACTTAACTTCTTAAAGCCTTTTTAAGACATCTTAAACTGATTTCTCAGACACTCAGACTTACCATTTACTTTTCAAAATGTCAGCCTCAGTACTGCAGATAGCTTAATGCCAAAAAAAGAGCCTTTTTGCTTTCTAAAGCTGCTCAGATTAAAGTTATGTAATATAGTAGATAACCATGAGCACTTTGGGAACTGAAAGGCTTTGTAATGTTTCAATATACTGTGAATTTTGTTTGCAATTGACACAACTCTGCAGTTCCTCTCACTCTGCGCAAATAACGGTTTTCTCCCATCCCACAGCTGAACCAAGGGCATGACAAATCTCGAATTCTGTTTAATAGCTTTCTGGAGGCTGAATTTTTGCTAGCATTGTGCCTGATACAGTATAAATTGTTATCACAATCTAGATATCAAACCAGTTCTTTTGCATTCTTATCGATCCATTAAATGTAGAGAAATAAAGGAAATTCGATAGGAAATGAGAGAATACACTTTGTACTTAATTGGTTTTTATTGGAAGTCAGGGCATGAATGTATCAGTAGATGTCATGTTGAGAATCAGTCTGAATTTCAGATATTAAACCTGAATTGGGATTTTTTTTTTTTTTTTAGTAACAGGAACAGGAAAAAGCAAGTACAAAATGTATAAGAAAATTGATCAACTGAAAATGGAAATATTTTTTGAAAGAATTGTTTAAAAGTATGGGAAAAATCAAGAGAAATCAAAGAAAGTCAAACCACAAGCTGAACTTAGCTGAAAAGCCAAGTGGAGTTAACAGATTTTAAGTTTGTTTTGCAAGACAAATAACTATGCCATCCTTCACTCTGATCCTTGGGACATTCTGAAGCCAAAAGTTTTTTACATCATGTTATATTTTAAATACTCTACTCATGAAGATGCCTGCTCCCTAGACTAGATTCCACCATACATCGTTCCCAAGGACAAAGGAATTACAGAGGCAAAGAACCTGCAGGAAATCAACATCCTAACTAGCTCACGGGCCAAACATGCCTGACAGAAAGACCAAGAAGCTGTTTGTGTCTAGAAGAAAAACACAACAGAGCTCTGACTGCTGAAAACATCCTGAGAGTATCAAGCACGGAGGTCCTTTTCATGAGAGGCTGAAAGTCCCACCCGTGTGGGGAGCTCGTTTCCAGTATTGTGTGAGGAGGGAAAGGGAAAAGGATGCCAAGTTCACATCCCACCAATCTCTGTCACCTCCACTGACACTTGAGCTGAGATTCCCCAGGGTCCATCTAGGCTTACAGCCTGACAAAAGCATATTCCTGGCAAGCAGCTCACACCTTGAAACTGGGAAAGCAGCACTCTTTTACAATCAAGAAACAGCACTCCTTTTAAGCCTCCGGTCTATAAAATTCAATTACTGTGGTACACTGTAGTCTTAAATAAAAGGAATGCATACCTTCTGTTTTTATAGGAAATCATGTTACAGGATATGGTATTAATTACCTGTACAAAAATATAATAAGAAATGTAATCAAAAGATTATACACAGATCTGAAAAAGAACTAATTACAGTAAAACCTTGATGTTTTTGCTAGTAGTCTCAGTCAGGGAAAATGGATATTCACCCTGAGTATACTCCTGGCAGCTTATTCAGACAGAAGAAATATTCACAAAAGAAACTGAAATAATTAATACACAAAGGACCTTTCTGATAATACATAAATACACTCTATTCCAATGAGATGTTGCATCCAGATTTAACAGTGAGATACCAGACCAATATAACACAATCAGCAAAACCTTAGACCAGTTACTAAAGTACTGTTGCTTTTAACGATAGCAGACAATACCTATTCACATACCTGTACAGCACAAGATATAGGATGACCTGATTCTGATGCATAGCATCAGCAGTAGCTGTTTTTTGTTATGGGCTTACAAATACAATCTAAAGACAATTTCGTCTATGCTATTAGTTATGAACAGTTTTCTGACATTGATATATAGGGCTATACACATTTAACTTGTGTGGCTCCAAGCAGTCATTGGCAAACAACTTAATGGAAGGGTCCAGTTTTTCCTTATCATCAGTTAAGATATATCATTTCCTCCAATAAGGGATTCCTGTTATTCTCACCACTTTTCAAGATATACACCTTCAAGACAACACACTAATGGCTTCATCAGCACAATTAAACCTTGTGTATTGGTTTTGCAATTCTCTAAACCCAGTTCCTCTCTGGGTTGCATTCACGCAGATCAGTACATGGTCCTCTGGTGTGAGGAACTCTGTTTTCTTCTTGTGTCTGTGCTTTCAAGGTCTCTGCTACAGCTGTTCATGCTATGATACATTCTTATCCTATAGACTGCTCCGTGCAGCAGTGGTTTCCTGCAACCATATGCAAAGAAAGCATACAATACTTTCTCAGCTATTGTTATCAGAATCTAATTACAACAAAGCTATTAAAAGCAGTTTGAATGGAGGAGATGTTACTTCTAAAGCATATCAACCAAGACTGGGGCCACCCTTCCCTTCTGCCTGCTCTTTGGTACCACTCAAGGCATTAGAAAAGCCTGCCTAAATAGGGCATATGATGATTGCCCAAGTCCATAAAGAAAATAGAAAAGGGTATTTCTATCCCTAAATGGCAGCATAATTCCCATGAAATAAAAAAGTAACTTTCAAAACGGAGGTTATACTTCTGTCTTTATTGAGCTGTTGTGAGACAGAGAAATGAAAAATGAGACAGAAGCAGCTACTCATGTGCTCTTGAGCAGGCTGTAAGTAATCCACAAAGTCCAAAATCCTGGCCCCAAAACTCTGTTCATGTCATTTTCTACCAGTGCCAACTGTGCACTCCAACTTTAGCTCCTCTCCAGAACATGGGTGTCCCTGGAGCTCTACCAAGGTGGAGCCCTTCTGGGGCTGCCCCAGCTGGGACAGCCCAGGCAGGCGGCTGCACCACGAGCTGAGAGGGCTGCAAGCAAATGCTGGGTTTAGCAGGCAGAAGTGGTTTTCATCCTCTTAAATTTACTTCCTATACTAAATAATATGCATCCTCACCATAAATGTTTGGTTACATTGTTTCTATTGCACAGTACTATTTTCTGATCTCTGACGATACTACTGGTACTAGAAAACCAAAAGGAGCCTTGAGTGGTTACACTAGTAATTAACAGTGTATTTATCTGATGAGTATCTGGCTCAAGCATAAAACACCACAATGGCAGAAAGTTCAGTATTTCCACATGTGCCAAGCAATTTCCTGCATAGTTCTTCAACCAGTCATAACAATACCACTACACAGGTTGTGTCCTCCCTAAGAAAAAAACCCTAACAAACATAAATGTCAGCCTCTATAGGTAAAATTTCCCAAAAATCTCAGTGGAGATGAGTTTTACTAGCATACGCACAGATACAGCATATCGGATAGGTTCTTCAGCTTTTTTTTTTTAATTTCTCCCCTGAGATCCTAGCAAAAGCAGTATCGATGGTCAAATGAGAAATCCTCTAAGTGGAGATAATACTTCCAGCAATGCACCTCAGAGAGCTGTTGCGAGCATGACTTAAGCTAAACACTTACAGCAAGAGGGCACAGATATCTGCTGCCTACTATTTCTCCTCCCTCCTAGATGATTTTCTTCAACAGAGCCACTCATTTATATCTTTTTAAATTGTAGGGAAAAAATATACTAAATGAAGGTATATTGCCTGGAAAAAGCATTAAAGTGACCTGATCACTTTTTCTGTCTGTTGCTTGACAGCCAGAACATTACAACAACCGATTTGGGACTGTCTCTGATTTCATCAGTTTGTAGAAAAGAAAAAACAGGTTTATTGAAGCATTTAGAACTTTCGTTTCATTGAGCCAAGTGCACCATAAAGAGAAGAAAAATCTAATATCTACAGCAAAATAAACCAAAAAATAGCTACATATAAGCACTGTTATATCCACCTCTCAAAATCACAATGGTGTCATGCCAGGTTCTATCAAGCTTTTCTGATCCGCAGACTCACATATTTTGACTGTTAAATGGAAATGAATTAAATCAAGTGGTTTCACATGGTAAAGAAGTTATAGGTCATTTTACAACATAGACATTTTCCATAATTTTGATTCCAGTTTTGAAAAGGGGAGTGTTAAAAGGAAAGAGGACACTTCAGATTTTTCTGATTATCGCATTCATTTTCTTTATACTTGATTTCTAAATTAGGCAGCTGTTCATAACTTTAATCATAACAATAAATCTAATCTCCAAACACAAACCATTCAAGAAGTATTGCAAGATCCTCAAAAAAACCAAGTTTTCTTTGGTGTTTTGTATTTTTTAAACCATGAATTATACATCAAAGTCAAAAAAGAAGAGTTAACAAAATCAATTTATGCAGTCTTCATAAATTATTAATGTGAACCAAGGCATATCAAAGATATATTTTTTTTTTCCTTCTCACTGTACA
Source organism: Balaeniceps rex (assembly GCA_013401315.1). Lineage (NCBI taxonomy): Eukaryota > Metazoa > Chordata > Aves > Pelecaniformes > Balaenicipitidae > Balaeniceps > Balaeniceps rex. The sequence goes on from VYZW01012675.1 coordinate 20,207, forward strand.
CTCTGATTCCACTTACCACTCATGGCACAACTCCTTTTTGCACTGTATTTTGCTTTTTGCCTTTTTTTTTTTTGTACGTACTACATAAGGACTTCCTGAAATGACAGCTAAGATAAAAGCCTATGAAATCTTATTTTCTTTTTTCAACTTTCTTTTCCTTTATTATTCTGAGAAGAAACAAATTATATTGACCTTGAAATCAAGATGTTAAAAACAATTGGCCTCCATAGTACTTTTAAGTGCATATACACACATGTGCACAAATTTTAAACACATATCATATACTCTCAGACAAATTGCAAGCTTCCTATACTGTATCCACAGAAAAGATGCTTCAGCAGATAATATTTTTCATGGCTGATCTTATGTATTAATAACACTCACATACCATTTATCAATTATTATTTGCTGCATAGTCAAACACTCCATTGAGGTCAAAAAACATAAAAAATTCCCTGAAAATTGAGTGAGAAAAACATCAAAATTCCATGCTCTGGTGTTTCCCTTGCCCTCCTGCTTTTGTTAATTAATCTTATTTAGCATGCATCTGTAGGAAAAAAGAGAACAGATACAATCAAAATAACAATTTGATCTGTATCTAAACCAGCCAGAATCAAAACCATCAGACATAGAAAGAATTAATTAGATGTTACATTTTGTTTGAGGAATTAACATGAAATAATTATCTGTGATCTCCTTGATCTAGACAAATATTCACCACTGCTTTTAAGGCTTCAACAATACAATAAAACTTGAAGCCAATCCTGGAAGCTAGGTTTAACAAATTTCCTGTTACTGCCTAGCTGCCTTTTTTACATGGTTTCTGTTCTCTTCTGGTCTGTACTTAGTTCAGTGAAGGAGGTGTTGCACGGGAAGCCATAGAGAATCATTACATTGAATCCCATTTGCTCAAACTTTTGCCATCAACTCCAACAGAGTCAAGATACCACCCTTACCATCTCCATGTGGCTTCATAATTATCATAATTTCCCTAAACAAATTCAAGCAACTCAGAGACCCTTCACATGGTTGCTTGGGGAGGTGAATACTGACCAGGCTGTCTAAATAAAGAAAAAAAATTTCTTGAAGTTATTTCTACAGCTGTATACCAACGTGTTGTGTGTTGTTCTATTCTCATATCTTATAAAAAGTGTCAAATTAAGATTTTTATCCTGTAAGATAGTTGAGCTCAAGGGCTTTTTGTCAGTGGTTTTATTTTTTGCTCAAGTTCCTAGAGCTGAGAGCTATCTCCATTTTTGGTGAACTAGGATACCGCTCCAAAATGTGTAATCGTGCATTCATAGATCCATTTATATTATTTTGCTACTTTGAAATAGTGTTTTTTCCTTTGCTTCTCTCTTTTAAGTCCATCAAGATACCATTTCCATGGGAGTTTCAGTTCTGCTCTTACTTAAAAGAAGGATACATCCTTTTCATCCATTCTCTCCCCAAAAAGCACATGGCCTTCTCCTGAAAAAAACTTAATTGATGAGGCACACCCTACCCTTGTTCAAAGGCAGAACCACCACCTCTCTCCAGGAGCTGGAGCAGAGGTGCTGTTCCCACCAGCTTCTGAGTGTGACATGTACCAGGGAGCATCACGGGGCTCACGAACCCTCTGCCACCTGTGAGCACTAGGAAGAAAATATGTGGCAAAGTAAGAAAATGTCAGAATATCCTGGAGAGTCCAGTTTTCCAAGAGAAGGTATCCCTGATTTCATGCACCAAAATTTTAATTAATGCATTGGAGGACTTTTTAATTCTCTGTACTTTTGCTGAAAAGGAACAGCTGTTAGCTATAATTGTAGCCTGCACAGCCCTGTATAAAGTTATTTTTCCAGCCCAGCCTCTGTCTCAAAACTACCAATGCCGTTGTACCTTTTCAGGAAGTTTTATCCATCTAACAACCTCCTCCAGTTATTATAATACATTTACCATTCAATAAGAAATGGGACATTATTAGATAATAAGCTACGTGGTTCACTTCCTAGTGTTTGTAAAACAGTAGCATATAAGTATGCAACTTTTGTTAATTAGAGCATCCACCTACCTCCATGATTCAGACTTTAATGTTGCCACTTCAAATATTCTACATCTTGGCTTGTGCCATACCCACTCCAAATACCTCTTTGATGGTTGGCCAAAAGTATTGTATATATTTGAGAGCAATATATGCAGTACGTACAGCAAATATCAGTATATTTGTCCGCAATACACCTTTCACAGCAAGGTATCCTTTCAGTGTTCCCCATCACCACGTGATACATCTTAGTTCCTTTTACTTCCATCCAAGTTAACAAGTTTTATTCACAACTTTAATGACCCACTCCTGTGCAGTCACTTTTACGCTAGGCATTTGTTTATACTTCAGGCATGGTTCTGGTACTCTTACATAATCTAGCATTTTCATGGGCCCAGGAAATTAACTTTTCCTGGCTTTCCTTAGATACGGTTTGGGGCTGGAATTCAAATTCACACCAGCAGCAACATCTCTGACAGTATCAATTCCATTCCTTTCTCAAAGATATCCCCAAACATGGGAAAGCGACAACTCAATTATATAAATAATTACCATTTCTCTAATATAAAAAAGCATTTGAAAGGCCTCATTAGCAAGTAAAATAGAATACAAAAAAAAATCAACAAAATATTGGAATATTGGGCTATTTATTAACCAGATTTCTTTGCTAACATAAAGAAATTACTTAAAGTAACATACAATTATGCTTGGAAATAACGTTCAATTTGATTTTACAGGACTTGAGATTTCAGCATTTGTATTGTCTGCTGACTTCATCCCAGCTGAAAAGACCGCTCTTTGCTGCAACCACTCTTAAGAACAGGGACTCCCTTTCCTAGCAATCTAGGTAAATGATTCTAGCAAGGACCACACACAGCTCCTTTCTTAGACATGGGTGGGTTTTTTGGGTTTTTTAGATTTTTTTTTTTTAGCAGTCCTGAAAATGTTGTCTGTTCTCCCTCATTTATTTACAGTGGTTCATTAGTGAGATTTGTTTTTTTAAAGAACAAAACCAAATTACTGGGATATATAGGTCACGTGGTTTATAAAGTAGCTTCAATTAAACATGTTAAAATGTTATTCCCTCCCTTGCGAGACAAAAAGAATCAGTATTAGCTGTACTTTGTGTTTTCTAGATTAATACAGTAGGTTTTCACCTTGGATAATGCATGACTGCTTGGATTAAAACAAAAGAAAGTATAGACATGCTTTTTGTGTCCTATTATCCATTTGGTGTTTTAGAAGGAAATCCCATTATGCTTCATTCATCAAATACTGAAATTAATGATAAATCCACAGATATCCAAAATGCTGCTGCACTTACGCAACTTTCAAAGGAGACAGCATCGTGGTTATTTGTGCTACTGTATTAATAGTTATAGGATTTGTACCGTATTTCACCTATTAAGAAATGCACTTCTAAGACCTGAATTTCTGAGTACTGAGACTCTCTTCTCCCTGCTTCATGTATAGTTTGGCTTTCAGAAGAGCTTTTCATTCTTCCTGAAGTAGTGGAAAATATCATTTTGAGACAGAAATATGTTTTGGGGCATTTTCACATGGTCTGTGGCCCCGATGTACATGTGCGCATTGGCAAAGTGGAGCATTGAAAATAAGTTTTGTGAATCCTCCCACATTAAACATTTTCAGTATGATAGCATGCAATTGTCGGGCACGGGAGGGACCAGACTAAGACCCAGGAACCCCTCTCATCTCATACACTCACTGCCCTAGGAAGGATTCATCAGCTATCTCTATTTCAAGGACAGGTCTCCTGGAAAAGCATTAACTGCCATGAAAAAGCACATAGAAATGACACACAGGAGAAAATACTGCAAATGGTACAATGGTGGACAATTGTAACAGTCTCTTAAATGAAATGTTCTGCACACAAAGAGGCTCTAGCCAGCAGATCTCCTGTGTTCCTCTGTTCTCACAGTTCTTCATTGCTTGTTGCTGAAAGTTTAGAGGTGTCATGTATAGCAGTTTCAGGTTTATGGCATCCTACATAAGCCATTGAATTTCAATGGAGCTGCGGAAGTCCTGTAGTTTTAAAGTAACATCATGTCAATCCTTCTATATGAGCGAGAGTAACATTTTTCATTCATCCATAGGCAGTTAGAAGTTTGCTCCTCTATCTTAAGTAATACTATGAGAAAAGGGGCCATCAGCCATTCACTACCTAATTTTAACATTTTAATTTTAAAAATATACTTTAAATAAAATGTAAATTTAACAGAAGGGTCCTGATGATGGTGAACTATTCTGTTCACAAGCACATAAATATTAGGTTTTATTACAAAGATTTATACTTAAATTGAGCATGGCTTGAATCCTTTGTCCCACTGATTTCAGTAGTCTCTGGCATACCAGCTACAAACCTAAAACCCACTTACATATACAGAAATGACTATATCAGGTGATAAGCTTTTTAGTTGTGCTCAAATGCCTTAGTCCGTCCAGCTTCCACCAACTCAAGGTGACTCCTTCGGAGGAGGGCAGCCTAGCCTCGAGTGCCCCCCCGTGGAAGTGTTCACAACCTGCTCTTCTGCCGCAGGTGCAAGGTGTGGCCAGTGCTGCTGCCACCAACAAAGCTCCTTAGGGCCCACTGAAAGACACTGGGCTCTCCCAAAGCCTTTATTTACATAGATTTGGAAGGAGCCAGACAAGTCCCACCCTGCCGTATTGCACCCCTGTTTTCTGGGCCTAACAAAGGACCACCCACCCCACCTCCACGTGCAGGTTGGCACCACAAGACTCAAAGACGACACCACCAGGGTCAGCCGGGACTTCGGCCTGGGCTCCATCACAAAGACAGCAAGTCACAGCAACAGCAGCTCCGTGCCACCATGGCTGCTCCGCTGGTGTGTGCACTCTCTGGCCCAGTTCAGGTTAAATGGCTGTGTCTGTTCTAGGAAGCTCTGTAACGCATATAGCCTGGTGTGACCAAGAAACATTGGGAGATAATACTCCGTAGTACCCGAGGAGACATTTAGAGGTACATAGTAAATGTTACATTTTCCAGGATGCTCTTTTTTAATTTTTCACATACACTCTAGTTTCTCAAAGCTTCATTTACATTACTGAATAGCAGGTTCAAGTTATCATACTGGATTCAGTGAGGTATCCACTGCCTGATACATGCCTACCTACCCCAGAATGAGATGTGCATTCAATCATGCACTTTGTAAGACATATTTTACGCTTCCATGTAATTTGTACAACTTATTATCAAGATTGCTGTCAGAAACAACAGAAAAACTGTTCAACTAAGAAAATAATTCATTTTCCCTTTATTCTGAGAGGGAGGAATACCAAGAAGAACATGAAAAAGGTGATAAGCATGTATTACTTATTTTAAATATTAAAGGAATTTATTCAAGGACTTTGAAATGTCACGGACATCAGGCTGTGAAATTATTATTTTGATACTATATACAGTAAAATGTAAGGATGTATTAGTGCCGTGCTGTATGACATTTCTCAAGCAATTACTTCCCCACATTCTATGCCAATTGGATAACTTTTTGCAAAATATCATTTGCAGGTTTTTGTTTCTTTTGTGTTTTTTTTAAATGAGAAAGCTATTAATAGCTTTATCTCCTCAACTCCATAATGGTCAAATAAATTACACATCTTGATTAAATGCATGCCGCCTTAAATGTATAGCATTCTTTAAGAGGATAAGTTTTAATGTATTTCCCAATTTGTTTCTCAAAATCTTCAGCCATTAATATGAAAAAGAAAATACAAGTAGAAGGTCTTTTTTGAACACATACTGGATGTCGTGGTTTAGCCCCCATCGGCAACCAAGCACCACACAGCCACTCACTCACCCTCCCCCTGCTGATGGGGGAGAGAATCTGAAGAGAGAAAAGTGGAAAACTAACATATATCAAAGTTAAGATATATTTTCCAAGGAAAAATGCTTTCACTGGTCACAGTGATGTTGTTTCAGAATATGTAAAAGTGAGTGGAACAGGTTTAAAAAAGAACAAAAAGTTCTAATTTCACTTGCAGGATCTCCCTTAGTAAGGTAGAAAGGTGGCACAGGCAGAGTTTGAACTAAAAGTCCTTTAAATGGACACAGCACAGCAGAAATACTGACTGCACTGCAGCTCCGTGTCCCAGTGAAGACCGGTTAATGCCCACCTCCACGGTGAAGCACCCCTTGGCCCGGGAGCCTGCTCTGCAGGCTGTAGGTTCCCTGGGTGTGAGCCCCCGCAGCACCGAGCCCTGCGCAGCCACTGACCACCCGGGCTCTGGCACACTCCAGGTACTCCATGATCCCCTCAGGTGACATATAGATGTGACCATGCACTGATCTGAGCATCTTGAGCACTGTGACATCTCCGTGCTTCAGTCTCCACCTTCTTCTGGTTCCCAGGCTGCTGGGATTTTTCAGCCCCATGGTTTTGTTATGCCTGAGCTCCTATAAGGTGTTTCCTCGACGCCTTGCTCTCCTATTTATGGATTTAATTGAGTAATACAGGAAAAATTTCAGACTTATGATAAGCTATTTGCAAATAGCATACACACGCTTTTATTGTGCGGTCGTATAATTTACTGTGGAAGTGATTAACATATTCAATATGCATTTCCTCCTAATGACTACTTAGTAATTGATTCATAACACTATCACGGTATTTTCCTACAAAATGTGAGAGGAACGGCGGGGAAATTGACTATTGCAACTGAGCCCTGTAACATGTAATCAGTTAGAACTGCTTTGCCTTCTACTTAGGCAATAAGCAAACACAATATTGTGTAATAAGTCATGCCTGCTGTGTCGCTAGGCACTGTACTAATCACTATTCTTAACATAGGTGTAAATTATTACACCCTAACTCACATCCTGCAGTGCCTTATTACAATTTCCCATTTTTAAGTACAAGTGGAAAAAATACAAATTAAAGGAAATTCTTTACACAAAAACATTGACTTTGTTAAAAAACCAAAATCATAAACCAGCAAAAACCCCCTAAAATGCCACCACTTTTTATAATTTATGTAAAAATACGTAGAATAATAATTCAAGTACCTACTAGCAACATTTAATAGCAGCTCTCAGGCTGGGACCCCACTGTCCTAGCTGCAACCAATACGTGTAAGCTGTTATAGTCCCTACCCCAACATTTTCATTCAGAAGATGATCTTAAGATAAAAATAAACCCCCCCACATTTACAGCAAACACAGAGTAGCAAATAAATATAAGGATGTGGTTTAGCTGCTCAGCTGGAGCCATTAACTTCTCCTGTTGCTTCACCTGCCCAGATTTCACTGAAAGAAAAGTTAGAGAGGAGGAAAACAGCAGTCGAAGTCCAACATGCTCTTTTAGGTTCAGAACAGCCTGTTCTACCCTTCAGTACTTACATTAATAATACCGTGGCTTGCCACTGAAAGCATTCCCTCCATCTTTAACTTTGATCTCCTTCATGCTCTAATTAATAAAATGCAGGGCGGGCTGTATTAAGGTCTATAAGAACTGTCTAGAGCAGTGAGGCAACCGATTAAGGCATAGAGAGAGTGACCACAGAGGGAAGAAGCAGGGAAGACTTCATTGCTCTTTGGAGCAAAATAAAGCCCCTGCTCTTCCCCACCACACTCAATTAGTTCAGGTGCACAAAAAACAAAAAAAGGAATGTTCACAGAGAAAAATCTACCTTGTCACTTCTATTAAAATGGAGTTTTGACGTCAACAGAAGGTATGTTAAATCCAATGACAAAGAGGCCTGGAAGGATAAGCGCTTGGGAGCTTATGAATGAAAGACATGTGCTGCATCCAAATGAGGAGAAGCATCATGCATAATGCATCTGTTGCTCTTCCATAAAAGCAGATGAAAAATTGCTTAAAAAACTGCAAAGCTTTCTTCTTACATAACAGACAGGTAAACTGTTTGTTTCAGTTTATGACTAACAAGGTTTTCTGAAAGATGGAAAACTAGTCCAATCCACAGACTGCATGGAAGAATTGATTCCTAAACACAATCACGTGGAAGACAAAAAGGAAACCAGACCACCTCTTCCAGTTAGAATCATAGAATGCTTTGGGTTGGAAGGGACCTTTAGAGGTCATCTAGTCCAACCCTCCTGCAGTAAGCAGGGACATCAACAACTAGATCAGGTTGCTCAGAGCCCCGTCCAACCTGACCTTGAATGTTTCTAGGGATGGGGCCTCCACTACGTCTCTGGGCAACCTGTTCCAGTGCTTCACCACCCTCAGTGTAAAAAATTTCTTCCTTATATCTAGCCTAAATCTTCCCCCTCCTTTAGTTTAAAACCATTAGTCCTTCTCCTGTCACGACAGGCCTTGCTAAAAAGACTGTCCCCATCTTTCCTATAGGTCTCCTTTAAGTACTGAAAGGCCGCAGTAAGGTCTCCCCGCAGCCTTCTCTTCTCCAGGCTGAACAACCCCAACTCTCTCAGCCTGTCCTCATAGGAGAGGTGCTCCAGCCCTCGGATCATTTTTGTGGCCCCGCTCCAACAGGTCCATGTCCTTCTTGTGCTGAGGGCTCCAGAGCTGGACACAGTACTCCAGGTGGGGTCTCACCAGAGCAGAGTAGAGGGGCAGAATCACCTCCCTCGACCTGCTGGCCACGCTTCTTTTGATGCGACCCAGGATCCTGTTGGCAGCCTTCTGGGCTGCAAGCGCACACTGTTGGCTCATGTCCAGCTTTTCTTCCAGCAGTACCCCCAAGTCCTTCTCCACAGGGCTGCTCTCAATCCACTCATCCCCCAGCCTGTATTGATACCGGGGATTGCCCCGACCCAGGTGCAGGACCCAGATGACATCTACAGATTATTTTGGAAATAATCTGAAGTAGGGGAAGCTATAGGTGTGTCTTCAAACTGTGATCATCTGATTCGTAGACTCATAGCACAGCTCTTCCCACAGGGAAAAGCATGACTTCACAGCACCGAAACAAAAATCATTGGCTTCAGATGCGCAAGACCACTTGGTTTGCAGGAGTTTTCTGTCTGTACATACAACTGCTTTTAAAAAAAAAAATCTTAGTCTGCTATTGATATATTGCAAAAACCATTAAGACTGACCATTCTTTGCATCTTAACTTCAAACTAGAATACAATTCAGTTAAATACATGCTCATATACGATCATTATCTTGCTGCAGTATGGAATCCTTTGAGAAACAGGGAAGAATGCAAGAACAATAAAGCGAATTACTCCATGAAGGAACAATAACAGTACAGTACACCTACTTGCTCAGGAAGCATCAAACAATACAAATTAAAGTGAGGTTGTTTTCAGTGATTTTTGTCTCAAATGTGTTATATATTTAACCACACAAATACAAGTTTTGTACTATATGAGCTAAACTAAAATAACTAAAAACAAAATAAGGTTGAAAGTGTTCTCAACATCTCCAGAAAGATCAAACAGAGGAGTTATGAAGTAACTTCAACCAAATACTTATCCAGAAAATATGAAGAAGTACTGAGTTGATTGATGATTCAATACAATGGATGAGGATTAATGAAATGGCATCTTTTCAATTAAACTTCAGTAGTTTATTTCTCTGTCAATAGAAAAAAAAGCATTTGTTTCTCTGACAACAGAAAACCACATTTGTATTTACTGGCAGAGGTAAAGAAATTATCTTTTGGACAAACATGCAGCAAAACACCAGGAACCAAATATTCTCCAGAACGTTCAGTTGTTGCAATAAAGCAAAAATTAGCTTTTTTTTTTTTTTGGGGGGGGGGGGAAGTGAGGGGAATACCTATTATGCACCAACACACAGAAAAACAGAGCAGCTATCCTGAAGATGGAAAGCACATGAATGTATCTGGTGATCATCAACAGATTTCCTTTAGTGGAAGGCCTCTAGGGAATGGCAAAAAGCAGAAGCTGGCTGATGAAATAAAGCCATCTTCAGCAGGAGGCCTATATAAAGCATAAAACAGCCTTCAGACTATTGAAAACTAAGTATGACTAATGATAGCAATGAAAGATGTCTTCTGTGTGCATTTTGTTGTTCTGATCATGAAATTTTTTTCCTACTTTGTAGTAAGCAATCTGATTTTGGCAATAGATAGATGTCTCTAAATGTCATTCACTGTAGGTATTTATCATAAGTGCCTCTTAAAACTAAGATGGGCATCATAAACTGTCCTTAAGTGTTAAGCTCAGATATGTGCTCAAAATTTGTATATGCAATTCTAACCACCCAATATCCAACTTTCTATTATTGTCAAGTGTTGTTTGTTTTAAGGTACAGGCCTTTATTTTAGAGTGTAGAATATATCCTGCATCTTAGTTGAGTTCATCAGGAGTTATGGGTTCCCCACAACTTTAAAGATGAAGCACATACCACATAGGAAGTTAGTTACACATCCTTGCCTGCACAGCTCTACCAGATTGCACAACAGTCCCCAACATGCTATGCAGCTGCACAAACTCCTCCAGCACCGTGTGCTCCACACCTTGTAAGAGCCTCGCTGCCCATTTTCAAGAGCACTTCAACATATTTTCGCTGGAGTGTTTTTGTCACGCTGAATGGACAAGCAGCAGGAGAATCTAAATACATTCTCTGCCATCAAGATCATTTAACACATACAAAAAAAGAAAAAATAAAGGAATGAAAAGAAGGGGGATACTGCTTGGTTTTCTCTGCTGGATATTTCTTGAAAACCACAACATTCGTGTCCTCCTGTTGTTTCGTTGGTTGCTCCCGCCCCCCACCTAGTCTTGTTATTTCTAAAAGTATGTACATATTTGCTTTAATAGCTTAGGAATAGACAGTCATCCTTTTGTTTCTCATTTTCAACTGCTGATAAAGGTTTTCCACAGTGGGGAGTTGTAGGTGTTTTTTTTTCTTTTTTTGACAGAGCACTTTGAAAATATGCCCTTTGCATAGTAAGGCTTTTTGGCTCTGAAGCCACAGAATGGGACATCAGGTTGTCAAAGGGTATAAAATAACCTTTATTGCAAATGTGCCAGCTCATAGAGTAGGGAACCTGCCAGAAAGTTTCCTAATCCTTTTGGAAAGATTCTCTGAAACTCAATATTCCTGGCCACAGAGTTTGCAGAAGGGAGAAAAGGGGCTCTAATCTTCCACACTAAATCATTAGGTAAATGAAGTTCAGGTTTTCTTGGGAAGGAAATAAAAAACCCTCTAGTACCGTAAATGAAATATCCTCAGGATGTATTTTTGAAACACCTCCAGCAGTGTCATTTGAGGTGGTTAGAGCCATTAAAGTTAAACAAAAGGCCCACGATAAGTGTAATTGTTCCTACCTTGGATTAAAAAAGGTGAAAAATTCAATGTGTTTGTCAAAACAATTGAAGTCTCTTTTCTCACTCTTTTCTGTATGAAGGAGCATGATGTCACTCTGCAAAGAAAAGGAAATCCTACAAAAATCAGCCAAAAAAATTGTAACCTAAAGCTGCTGATGCTGGAAAAACGTTGATGGAAACTTATTTTTGGTATCCCTCTAATTTTTTGAAAATTGGCAGGAAAATGAGAAGAAAGAAGTGTTTATTCCAGTAAAGCACGTAACATCACACATCCAGCATTCTTTTTGCTACAACAGAGTACTTGCATGAAAAGAAACCAGTATCCTCATATCTGGTTAAGAGAAAGAAGTATTATTAAAAATCTGTTTTTCCCTAACAAATACGCAGATCCTTTGGGCCAAAACAAGCTAGAACTTCAAGCTCTAAGTCAAGAAGTCAGACATTAAAATCAAGTTCTCAAAACGTACTTTTTATGGATAAATGAATTTTGAAGAAGAAAGGCTACAGTTTGAAATAGAATTATGTTTCTTCTCCCCCCAACCCATCTTGTCAGCTCTTCTTCCATTTCTATAAAGCATTAGAAATAGTTCTCAGGAAGATTAAGACTTTGTAACAATTCTCTTATTTTAAGTTTACTTGGAAGATTCCTTTATTACCTTATTGAGAAATAATCTTGAACATGACATCTGAATTTAGAAAGTAGCAAGGTCAAAAATATTCTAGAAGTCTAAAAATCTGTGAACAAAAAAATGCATCTCTTATTCTTCATTGTTTCCATTCATTTGTCAAATTTACTCCTGAATTTTATAAGCTTTTTACCATCTTAATTCCAACACTGTCACTTAAATCCTTTGTTCAGAATCTTAGAAACAAAAACTCATCACGAGCTGGCCAAATTAATTGGCTTACATAACACATCAAAAATGGCAACAAATATAAAGAAAAACACTGGAATATCCTTTTTCTCCATCAATGAATACTAAAAGAGAAAGACAAGGAAACTGAACAAAAATAAAAATTGGCAACAGTTAAGGCCTGGCATTTCAAAAAACCAATGTGGTAACTCCACCACAGTATTAGAGAATTTCTGCAGTCACCTGAAAATAAGTTAAGGAAGAGAGAAATAGCAATTTAACGAGAAGAAATTAGATATGAAGATTGAAATAGTCACAGATACTGGGTAACAAAACCATTTGTTTTTTCTGATAACGAACTAGTTCAGACACCAGCCCCCTGACCAAGTGTTATGACACTTCCCAACTTCAAAGCTGCATTTCACACAGGACACTGGTTCAACAGTACCAACTGGTGGTCATATAAGCCTGCACTTAACGCCACCTCATGACAAATACATAGAGAAGCTGGACAAAAGTAGTATAGGAGGAATGTTCTACTCCTGACATCCTCAAGTAATGCTATTCCTTCACACTTGAAAAGGAGGGGTAGTATTCTCCAATTTCAATCAATAAGTGCAGAACCTTCAACCTGCACCTTGATATGACAGAACTGAAAGCACTAGTGTAAGAACAAAACCCCAGTGCTGTACATGATTTCAAACAAAAAGACACTGCCTGTCCTAAAGAATTTAATTTTCATGACTACATGTATAGGATATAGGAGAGATGCAAGCAAACACAAGGGCAAGGTGGAAGCATACTACACATTAGTACTAATGATGACCATCGGTCTGAACACACCTCCAACATTTTCTGTAAGTATCATGATAAAGTCTATTTGGGGGTGGACACAAAGGGAATAATGAAATCAGTAGTTACAGTAATATGTAATGGTGCTCCTCTGCAGGAGAGGGGTAAATGGAGGGTTCTGCTATTTGTCTGTGCCCAGTGAGATGCTGACAGCTGCAAATGGGATGACAAAAGGTGTGAGGTAGGTCTGAAGAAAAGACCCTCTGGGAAATATAGGAATACTTTGTCCAGCTTAGATAAAGAAGGGAGGCAATCCAGTTGTCAGAAACACAGATATCAGTGACGAAACTGAAAGATACTCAATGACATATCATAAGTTATAGAACTGGGTTTTGGTTGGGGTTGTTTGGGTTTTTTTGTTTGTTTGTTTGGGGTTTTTTTTGTTGTGTTTTGTTTTCATTAACACATTGCTAAATATTTACTTTGAGAGGCCCTTTGATGTAAAGATCAACATACATGAGAATCCAAGAATGCAATCACAAGAAGACAGATAATTAGTAAATAGTGGTTGAGGAAAATTTAAGAAGCTTGTATAACACAGGGGATTGAAAAGCAGGCTTTATAGTGGAACAGTGGGTTTCAGCTTTGCAAAAACCCTGATCCTAAAAGCATCTTCTCAGGAGTACGTGCTTGCAAATATCCAGAGCTTTCAGCTTGGTACATGCTTTTTCCCCAAACTGTAACCAATGAGTTTCAAAAGCAATGCTGATCTTTCTGTATGTCATCTTGTTCCTACTGACAGGTGGGAACAGCAACCCAAAATGCTTCCTAGAATGGACAAAGCATGAGGTGTCCAATGTTAAGAAAAGCAACAAATTCACAGACCCTTAAAGCCAACTGAAAGAATTAAGAAAAAATCCCTAAAATCCCTGAAAATAAAAAGGACTAAAAAGGCTCATCTTATTTCATATGCCCCTTTCAAAAATGTTTATTTTTTTATTAAAAGATGCATTAAACCATCAGCAGTATTCAAAATATTACAGTTGACAGATTTCTCTGTTCTTCTGACATATACATTTTCTAAACAAAAAAGTACTGCTATACAATACAGTCTATGCTGAAGCCTACTACCTCCTTATGGCATCAAAAGAAGTTCCCTTCTCCTTTCTGACAGCTGCTGCTAAGCTAAATCTGTGCTTCTGTGAATCCTGAGTTATATACTGTAATCTCAAAGTCAACATTTTTCCTTATAAATTCAGCAGCTGGAAAATCAATTTATCCACCAACTATTAGACCCCTATTACTTCACATACGTATTTTGAACAGTTATTTAAGAGGTGAGCCAAAAAAAAGTGTTACTGCTAAATATTCCCCTGGACAGTTTATAGTTCAAAGTACATTTCACATTATAAGGAATATATAACCTGCTTACATTTTTTCAGATTCAGAAACCTTGCCTGTGTTTCAAATAGCTGCATGGAGATTTTTGACTCCCCTTTACCCACTTTTTACGCCACAAGTATGATGACCTGAAAGCTACCAAGCACTGCTGTCCTGAGCCAGGTGAATTCCCAGCCACCTGCAATGCCTGCAATTAGTTCTAGTGACATGAACTAAAGTAATTTTAATTGTCATGTAGAAAGTGAATATGGGACTAAATGCCTGTGAAGCACATAAAACAAGCTGCTGGAGACTTCAATCAACGTTAATACGTTCTTTTGTTAGAAACACACGCTGAAAGTAATAAATACAGTGCACTACTCAAACGGCAGAGGGCTAAATTAAAAGCACAAACTTCAGCTGAAGACAAATCTGATCAAGGTTACAAATCCTGCACAAGACTTGGAAACCAAAAAGTAAGAAAAGGCATCAGAGATCTGACAAAGTTGGTAAAGGAAAACACCAGCTTGGGATCCTTACTAGCTGCAGTAAATCTTATTCTAGTAGACTTCATCATCTTGTTTCATAAAATTTGTGGTGATTTAATCCATTCTCCATACTGTCTCATTCTTCCTATGCTATGGTGTGGTAATTTACACCACACTTTCAACTGCAAGTACGAAACCCGTGAAAGCCTTGTCCATCCCAATATAACCCAAATGAACACTTCTTCCACTGTTAACTAAGGAACGACTAAGAAAATATGCCCAAGGCAATGTCACAGTACCTTTCTAATACATCTGACATTTTGGTAACTCAACACGGTAACGAACAATAATTAGCTTGCAAGCAAGTCCCATACTCCTCACATCTCGCTGGCTGATAGAGCAATGCTCTCCTGTCAGCAACAGTTTCTGTCCCATCCACATATTTGCCGGTTTTCACCTGAAGAAATTTCCATAACAATTGATTGATTTTTAAAGCAGTATCTTCAGTGACCAGGATCTATCACAACATTATATGCAACTGCAGGGTAATGCTAAGTCTGGAAAGCTTAACACAATCACAATATATCCTTCGCTAAAAACATCGGTCTGGAAACCTCAGATGAATTAATGTTGAGGAGGCAACCCAGAGGCTTTGACTTGTGAGCTAGACAGACCACTGTAAATTGTAAATTGCTTTAATGCAAAAATCAGTCATTCTTTTCTTATGAGATTTTGGTCAGCAATCCTCTTAGAAAAAAGGTTTGATAGATTTGGTTAATATGTAAAATACAGGTAGAAGCTTAGAGAGATTAATTTTCCAAGCAAAACTAAATTATGGGCAAGAGGAGAAAAGACAATGTCACCCAAAGGATACCCCCTGATAAATTCTGAGATGCAGCACAAACACAAACTATTTCAGCAATATGGAGAAAAAAAAATACTTCATGGAACACGGTGATATATGCAACTATACATATTACAGTTCTAAGTACTTTGGTCCATGAAGGACCACGTACAGAAAAAGAAGAGATTAGTCTGACCTGTACTTACAGACAAGACCCCCAGATTCTGTCCACAATTTCATACTGATTTCCTAGCACACTCCCTAAGAAAACGACCTCTCGCTCTTGTACTTCAGCCAGACTGCCAGTAACAGAGACTGCACAAACAGCTGCCTACCTCTCAAGGAGACTGTGGGGAAACAACTATTCATTAGTCTTTGCGTGGGGATTTGAGACCCTATAATAAGAAATACCACAGGCAAGCAAAGCATTAACAGTCGGAATTCCAAGTGACTCCAGAAAACCTGCTGGGGAAAAAAAGTTACAAGCCTATCCCACTTAGTATTAATATAGTTTGAAACTTTGTGCATAAAGATATACCTTCCAAAAAAGTAAAATCACACTCCACTAACCTTTAAACTGTATGACAAACAAAAAAAACTTTATTGTTTAAATTAGTAAGGAGTAGGCACTGTGAAATTTCTGCGATTATAAACTGAAACTGCTCAAGAAGTTATTCTGTTATTTTGAGATCATTCACCTGCATCACTGTAGGCAAAGAATTGGACAGTAGTTTGCATTTATATTCTAGCCCATAGCAGATTCAATATTAAAACCAAACAAAACCAAGAAATCCAAAACCCCCTGAATTTCATGACCACCATTATTTATGTTCACCAGCCATATTCTGAGAAGTGCTGTAGGCAGATGGTTACATCTTAAATGCTTTAACTGCAATAAAATAATTGATTCTTGCCAAACTGGCAAAGTGGTGATGTGCCACACAGGTGGCAAGGGAAGTCTAATAAAAAATAATAAAAATAAAATTTTAAAAAAAACAGCAGCAGAGGTACTCAACTGCATCCATATACTATACCCAGTTATTATCCACCAGAGAGGTAAAATAGGCTAAGTGACACAAGCACTCACTGCATTCCCAAACAGCAGTCCCTTTGCTCTGCAAATAACAACTTTGATATTTATGACAGGTATCCTATTGTCCTGCCCATCCTTACATTAACTACTCCATAAAACAGGTCCTAGAACCCCGACTGGGAATATTTTTATTTTTGCTTATGAGTCTCCTGCACAAGAAGACTAGCTTTGCCGCAGCCTGCCCCTGACTGGATGAAGTGGTAGCACCAGAAGAGCAGGTACCTGGTCATTAGACAAGTGTTATGTGGGTGCCACCTGTGTTTAATGGGCAACCAGACGAACAACTCCTACCATATTTCATTTCTACTGACTTCAGTGAGTTTTCAAAAAGGACTAAATCTAGACTCAGTCTGCAGCTGCATTTTAAGCCTCAAGTACTGAGACAGAAAAGATGACAAATAACCCCCCTGCCCCATCTGTTGATATGACACCACAACCTTCAGGAGGTTTTATTGCAGATCAAACCCACAGATCTTCAGTTTATGCCCAGCTTATGTGATTGATGTGCTTTAAAATATGTATTTTTCAAAATCTCTCTCGAGACAATCTCAAACCATCAGGGCAGGGGGGCAGCAGGGGAGGGCAGGTTATGGGGAGACCAGCACAGCCACCTTACATGGATTAAATTGCAGGTTACTGGATTCCTTAAATTATGTGAAGTGGCTGGGGAACGAAGCAACTTGCAGCACCATCCACTCAAACATTCTCTCCCTGCCTTTGGGGTTTCCATAGGTTATAAGGCTTGCTGCATAACATATAACATGTTCTAAATAAATATTAGGACACTTTGATGAAAGGAAAATAATTGTCTCTTGCATATGGTATAGTTAGAAGCATGGCTACTCACAAGATTTCAGGCTGGACAAGGTATAATAAAATAAGTAATAGAGAACAACAAGGGGAAAGAAGTAGATGACCTAAACGTAAACTTTAAGTTTTCATCTTCAGTGATTCATTCATCCATCCTAACTACCTCTTTAGCTAAATATAATCTGTTCAATGTTCTGACGGTGTCTAATCGAAGATGTTTTGCCTTATTATTATCAAAGCAGGGAAGAAGGAAGGGGAAAAGGAGAATGGTATGGCAGTCAGGACAGAATATTTACTTCTGTAAGATAAACTTGGAAATTTAGAAAAGTTAAACCCAGGTGAGGCAATAAGTTTCCAATGGACCAAAAATAAGCAGAAGAAAGAAGCTAGGAAGCTTTCTCCTGTTAATGGAAACCTGTGTGGGCAGGGGTCTGCTCCGGGGAGCTGCAGACAAGGCAGCCCATGCCCCGTGGGGCCGGCACCGCCAGCTGCTAGGGGGTTACTTCAGCGCGGCAAGCTTTGGCCATGCCAGAAATGCACATGCTGCCCATGCCCTATGGCAAGGGGCGCCCTCTCCCCCTCAAGTCCTGCACTGCTGCTTCTACTACAAGGGCAGGAGCTGCAAAAGGAATGAGTCACTTATACAGGGCACACAAAATACATCCCATGCTGCTGCATAAGGCAGGAATGTGAGTAGATATGAAAATGCAGTTATTTCAGGCTACCACCAACCTGAATTGATTTAGAAGCAATAACTCAGAGGTTAAAAGAATAAAAAATATTACTAGTCCCTTAAATGAGAATAGCTAGACAACTACACACACACAGAATGAAATTAATTTTTTAAAGTTAAATTACATTAATTTCTAGTAAGCCCAATAACTTTTTTATTTCTTTTTTTAAGAATATACAAAGTGCTTTTGGGATCCAAGCCTCCAAAACATTATGCTCCTTCAGAGCCTATGGCCAGTTCAGCAACACAGCTGCTCAAAGTTTGCTGATTTTCCTTCTCATCAACATTAAGTTCTTTAAATACTTTGCTGAATCATGACCAGAGGACACTCAAATGAGGAGACTCTCTGTCTTAAACCACGAAGTCTCTTTTTTCATGAAACAAGTATATCAAGGTTCATTTAATGCAAATCAATATACCGATATTAGTAGTACCAATGTTTTTTTTCCTATAATATAATCAATTATTCTCTCTTATTATCCAATGCACCTTTTCCTCTCCAAGTGAATTTACAAGTTAAACTTGCTGGATCACTTCACTCCGCCATTTGAAAGAACATAACTGTATTCTTAGATAACCCGTTCTGATACCTATGGTGATGTTTCAGAACTCTTTTTTTTTTTTCCCCCTCAAAAAACCTATAATTTATATCATTCATACCTATTTCTGAAAAAAAGCTTTCTTAAAACTTCAAGAAATAATACTACATTGAAAGAAAGTAGTTGTCTGTTGTTCTTACCATTAAAGTAAAAAACAAAATTCCCATTTTCACTATGTTACTCTACCCAAATAGCCTTATGTATTACCATGCCAAGAAATTGCTTAGATTCTTCACATTTCAAGAGGTTTTGGGGTCCAACCAATTGAAGCCACTTCTCCACATCCCTGCCCATTAGATGTTGCAGAGCGTGCAGTAAGAGACACCAGACAAACGTGCACTACCTGCAAGATGTGTCATTCTTCTTGACAAGGTTTCCTTTCCTATAGGAGCCTGCCCATGGCAGTTACTGCATATCCCTGGATTTGGAGGCACTTGCTGCTGTGTGATGCGGTGCCTATACAGTCCGCCGGGGAGGGCACTGAGAAGAGAGCACCGGGACAAGAGCCCACGGCAAGATGGATGGAGAAAGCTGAAGGGCATGACTTGGTATTGGGGGATGGAAGGTGAGGAAACAGAAGATTGGAGGCATGGAGTTAGGTTCCTAGAAGATGAGATAGAAACACTTGTTGCTTTTGATTTTAATAAATAATTTAAGGGCACACTCTCTAAAACTTTCTCAGGGACCTCACATCATTTAACATGTCCCTGCTCCCTTTCAGTACTTCCACCTGTTAAGGAGTGTGAAGAAAGGTGATTTTTGTGGCATCAACAGGTAAAGTGGTAATGTAATGTGAACATTGAGATAGTTATTTACAGTATGTATTTTGTGTTACAGCGAACAAATTGCATATTTACCTATAAAATAGGTAACATATGGTTGCCTTTAACTGGGGCCTTTTTTGTCCAATTTTATCCTACAATTCACCAACTAAGGGAATTAAAGAATACATTTGAGTACAATATCAAGTCATAAATAAAACAGGATTTCACAGAAAGTTTTTTATTGAAAGGCTATTTTTATTTTTTAATCTGAAGTGCTGTGGGTGGTTGTTATGGGGACTTTCTGCAGCTGCTGGAGTTAACTCCTTTTGTTCTATATACATACACAAATTAAAATTATTTTTTCAGAGAAAAAAGTCCATATGAAAGTACTCTGGTGAATGAAAAAAGGTGTTCCAGTTGAAATGCAAATTTTTGATGTAATCACCTCCACATAACCTTATACATGAGCTGCTGTTAAAAGGAAAAGCTAGCTGGAGCACTGCAATTCAGCCCAGAGAAACTGTATCGGCAGAAACACAATTCTGGAGAACATAAATTTACAGCTAAAGTTAATGACCTTCCTAGAATATATCAAGAAACCAACATAAAGGCAGCAGCAATGTCTTTTCTGTTATTCTTGGTAGTTTAAGTCTTTAAATCAATTCTTCACTTATTGTTAGGTATTCTCTCCTCCAAAACACTACACAAAAAGAGAAAATCAACCATATAAATAATGGTTTAACTAATTGACTTCAAAAAAATCAGTCCCTCTAGACTATCTGGCAGTTAAGTATCAAGAGAAATACATTACTTAAGACAATTAGTGAAAGGTTCAAAAGTTCATTCCTGCTTGGAAACAGCATTTAGTAGTCTCCATATCTTTTCTAGCATTTAGCAGTCTCCATATCTTTTCTTTTCCATCAAAACTGGAAGGTTTAAAAATCCATTCCTTAGTGATTTACCACAAAGACGCTAAGGCTGCACCTCAGCGTGGCAGGGCTGAGCTGAGCACGTTACTCCCTACCATGTCCCGCCTGTATGTTGTGGGGAGGCACAACTCGCCCCAAACACCCCCCAGCTCCCACTTACAGTTCTGCCACGGCCTCTGTCCCTGTGGAAGGGACCATGGGCCTTCGGGCAGCAGTGGCTGTTCACGCACCCTGGGGGTCCCAGCACCCTGGGGTCCCCAGAGGATCAGGGTGCCCTGACCAAGAGTGGCCCCTGGTGCTCAGCTGCCCGAGAGGTGAGGCTCAGCCACCTCCTCTGTTTTCCAAGACGTCATAGCTAAAATGAGAAATAATAATAGTTTGATCCTTCCTGTCCCCAGGATCCAGAGAGAAACAGGTAGGAAAATGGGATAGCAAACACAGGAAATAATGGGTAAAATATGACCTCACCACAGGGCAGCCTGGGTGCTATTTCAGTCAATCCTTGCACAGATTTCTGTGCCTGTGTGAGCGAGTACCCTTCCCCCAGCAATGAATTCCATCACCTACTAGTTTCAGTAACAATAGTGGACAAAGATACTGTTTCTGTTTGAGCAGAAGATCAGTTACATTTACAGGTTTTCAGATAAGAATAGTCATACATACACTTTTATTATTGCATAGGGTTGCATTCAATAGTCACATTAAAAAGTACACCAGCAAGATCAAGGGTGTGATGATAATTCTGATTTTAATTTTAAAAGTTCCACAAACACATGGAATGGAGTGCTTAAAAAGTGCTTTTGCAAATGAAGGCATGAAGATGGATTCTATAAAGTACCACAAAGGCATTCAGGACACTTAATACTGCAGAGGTCTGAGCATCAGCTTCCATTTCAAAGTGCAAGTTTTGCAGGTAATCTCTTAGCAACATTTGTAAATCCCATTGGGCAACTTCCCAAATTCCTTGAAAAATTTTAGCCAAGCATGCTTAGGGCCAGGAACTTTTGCTTGAGCAAAGTATTTCTGGCACCTAATAAAGGCACTTCACTGCTGAGTGGAATCTACAACAACATCTAGAATCTAATTCTCATTGATTTCTTTAAGTGCTTAAGCACAGCTTTAAAGTTTCAGTGGTATTGTTTTCCTTTTGTTACACATGGATGCAAAATCACGATCTTTAAAGATGATCCACCCAGACTATAATAGCAGTTCTGTATTTTATTAAGTATATGAATCAAAGTACATTGAACATATATAGATATACCTTTATGCTTCATTTCATGATGTTTAGCACTTGTTATTCAAGAAATGCATAAATTACATGAGCAAAAAGATAGCATAAATATCCCTGTACTAAAGAGCTTATGAATGTGAATTCCGCATGGAAATCCACATACATAAAGTTCTCGATGTAAGCCAATCTTGCGGTGATGACATTTAAAAGACAAAGTTACACTCAGACATGACACCAGGGAGGGAGTAAAAATATAACAATAAGTGCTTGTATGACTTTGGGGAGAAGAGGCAAGAATGAAAACATATTAAGCATTTGTCAACACTATTCTCTATAGCACACAATTAAAGCAAGTTTCCCCCATGTCTGCCCTTCCCATGGTTTGGTGCACATATCAGAGCACTCAGAGAAAGTGAACTCGAGTCAACTGGACAAAAATAGATAGGGCATCTTCCAAGAGCACAGCAAATGCTCTCCATTCCCAATTAGGTGTGTTCAAGTGCAGCCTAGAGCTAGCCAAAGGAAACCCCCTTGATGTCTTGTCCTACAGCACAGACAGGGGGTGCTCAGCACCCGGAGTGTTGCCCTACAGATCTGTTCCTGCTGGGCTGCCCTTTTGCCTAACATCATTGTCATGGCAAAGGAAGAAGATACTTCACACATTTTAGTGGGAAATCCATTGTTAAAATCCTCTAAGCTTCATAAGCAATCTGTAACAAGCCTTTCACGAGGAAAGGAATTGTTCTGTCCATACCCCCCAAAGAAAGTTAAAGTATTGGCTTCAGCAGTTCATTAATAGAGACAATTGCAGATGCCTATCTTTCCTGCTAAAATTAAAAAGCTTTATGCTTACTCCTAGTTCTATTATTTTCCATCTTAAACATTGGCTCTCTAATCCTGAATCATTCTATCTCTCAGTATCCTAATAGTGGCTCACATTGTCTGCTACACATTTTCTCCTCAAGGTCCAGGATTTTCTTATCTGGCACCTAAAACTGTTTAACCAATTTAACTACTTTTCATAGTAGTAGCACATCAATAAACTGAAGAATATTGTTTTTTGGGTTCCCGCTGAGAAGATAAAACTCAGCAGACTCCTAATGCAGCAGAGATAAAATGTGCAGTATCATTCAAGTCAGAATGATGCAGAGGAGAATTGTATTTCATGCCCTTCACAAACTCTGAGAAGTTACTGCCCAAGGCCGCAGGTCTGTGAGCACGTGCACTGTCGCTGTTAGCAAGGGCACTGTCGGAAGACCATGGGTCATCATGAGGAAGTGGCTGCTAGGAAGCCTACAGTCAACATGGGACATTTTGAGTATCATGGACTTTCTGCAAACTGCCTGACAGGGTATCATCACAGTCACCCAGATTACAGGCCTGCATGACTAGGAGAAGTCATGAAGACAAGGACTCATATTTTAGCCATGATGGCAAGATGGCTTAGCTCAGAATGAAGGTCTAAATATAGGCAGGGGCCGGGGGGGAAGTCTACTTGGAGATGAATTCAACTCAGGAATTCAACCCATAAAAATCACTTACGAAAAAGCAAGAGGAAGAAAAGCGAAGGGCCAGGAAGTTGTTGGGTGGATGATGTTTATATCCAGCTCCCCCAAGAAGCTCAGGCAATTGCAATAGGAGCCAGGCATTTCAGAAACAGCCATTTTAAAAGGAAGAAGCCTATAAACTTATGCTGAATTTATAGCAGACTCCTGGACTAAGGTCTACCTAGTCTGGTACCTTAAGTTTGAAAGACAAGCGTAAACATATTGCAAAGAGTAACGTTGCTGTAAATCCTGCCTGATGTTAGATATCTAGGCATCCACAATCCCACTCTACTAGGTAGAGACCATTTGTATCTTAACATTTTGTATATAAATATGTGAAGAGTATCTTTTTTCTGCCAGAGCTTGTCCATTAGGGGTTCCATGATGTTAATCACTGAAGAAACCACACTGATCATGAAATAGAAGCTGCTGTTTCCTAGAGGCTACCTCTTTCCTCAGTAACACAGAATTACTAGGAGACTGACAAAGCAAACTCCAGGGTGAATGAAAGGAAAGGGAAGTGGATGGATGGGAGTCATCATGAAAATCTAAACTTACAAACAGAAGGAAAACATAATTTGAGAAATTATAGGGGTTGAGGCTTCATAAAAGGGAAGAATATAATCCTTCAGTTTTTCTTTATTTAATAGAGAGTTCTCAAAATGTGGTTGGTTGGTTGGTTGTTGGGGTGGTCTGGGTTTCTTTTTTTTTTTTTTGCAAACTGTGCAATTTACTACCTTTCAGTTGTTATTCCCATAAGATTGAGACCTTAAGGAATCAATATGCTTTACCTAATGTATCAGAAGGAATGAATGCATTCCAGTCAAACAGAAACAGGATTAAATAAAGCATGCATAATTAATAATAAATTTGTTTCAGGGTTTTATAATCATTTTTTAGTGGAAATAAAAGCTGCATAATGGGAATAATTTTCAGACATCCAAAATAATAATGAAAACAGCAAGGAGGAAAAATGAGAAATAATTTACTTAATATTATTGTTTATCAAGCTAATAACACTTACCTCTCTGGGGCACAATGAAGACGAGTTAATGTTTATATAACTCACAGAAGCTGAAAGGTGCTATTTAAAGTAACAGGTATTAAAATATAGGTGTAGCTAATTCTTATTTTAATTTTCCATTTGCATGCTAATTTTTTTATCACTCTTGTATACAAGAATCATCACAAAAATTTTGAATTTGAATTAAACTAAAAGGAAAATCCTCTTGTTTGAAAGATAACTGCTGGCTATGCTGTTTGAATCGCCATACTGCTAAACTGACCTATTCCACAAAACGATGCCGAATAAGAAGCCAAGACATTTCTTTCCTGCTTGCTTACATAGACTACGGCCATGCCCTGCAGGTGTTCACCCTTTCATTCTGCTTTCAGGTTTTGGGCTTTCATTTTTTCTTTTATACGTACATAAACTCCCGCGGAAAGGGTTGTGCCCTGAGGGCCTAAGAAAAATGCCTGGTTGCATAACCAAAATAATCTGTAACAAACTTTGAGGGGCTATTCTGGAAGGAGCGGGAGGGAAGCCAGCAGTTTCAGCTGCAGGGAATATTTGCCCCAGAAAGCTCCTTCCACCTTCTGATCCTTAGCACCAGGGAAGTCTGCAGAAGTTCTTGTCTTGCAAAACTGCATTTATGAAAACTCACACAGACACTCTCCTATTAGCCTAACTATTAGCCTAACTATTAGCCTAACTATTAGCCTAACTATTAGCCTAACTATTAGCCTAACTATTAGCCTAACTATTAGCCTAACTATTAGCCTAACTATTAGCCGAGTTGCTGCACCTACTTGTTAGTCATTGGAGAGGTAGTGGAGGCCCCATCGCTAGAAACATTCAAGGTCAGGTTGGATGGAGCTCTGAGCAACCTGATCTAGTTGAAGATGTCCCTGCTTGCTGCAGGGGGATTGGACTAGATGACCTCTAAAGGTCCCTTCCAACACAAAGCATTCTATGATTTCTACTTTTCCTTTGACACCTACTTGTTAGTCATTGGTTATTTCTACTCACACTTTGATTTAAAGACATAGTTCCCTTTAAAAATCACTACACATGCTCAGTGGGTAGGGGTCTCCCTTTG
>VYZW01012675.1:45976-65241 GCA_013401315.1 Balaeniceps rex
TTTTTTTTTTTTTGCAAACTGTGCAATTTACTACCTTTCAGTTGTTATTCCCATAAGATTGAGACCTTAAGGAATCAATATGCTTTACCTAATGTATCAGAAGGAATGAATGCATTCCAGTCAAACAGAAACAGGATTAAATAAAGCATGCATAATTAATAATAAATTTGTTTCAGGGTTTTATAATCATTTTTTAGTGGAAATAAAAGCTGCATAATGGGAATAATTTTCAGACATCCAAAATAATAATGAAAACAGCAAGGAGGAAAAATGAGAAATAATTTACTTAATATTATTGTTTATCAAGCTAATAACACTTACCTCTCTGGGGCACAATGAAGACGAGTTAATGTTTATATAACTCACAGAAGCTGAAAGGTGCTATTTAAAGTAACAGGTATTAAAATATAGGTGTAGCTAATTCTTATTTTAATTTTCCATTTGCATGCTAATTTTTTTATCACTCTTGTATACAAGAATCATCACAAAAATTTTGAATTTGAATTAAACTAAAAGGAAAATCCTCTTGTTTGAAAGATAACTGCTGGCTATGCTGTTTGAATCGCCATACTGCTAAACTGACCTATTCCACAAAACGATGCCGAATAAGAAGCCAAGACATTTCTTTCCTGCTTGCTTACATAGACTACGGCCATGCCCTGCAGGTGTTCACCCTTTCATTCTGCTTTCAGGTTTTGGGCTTTCATTTTTTCTTTTATACGTACATAAACTCCCGCGGAAAGGGTTGTGCCCTGAGGGCCTAAGAAAAATGCCTGGTTGCATAACCAAAATAATCTGTAACAAACTTTGAGGGGCTATTCTGGAAGGAGCGGGAGGGAAGCCAGCAGTTTCAGCTGCAGGGAATATTTGCCCCAGAAAGCTCCTTCCACCTTCTGATCCTTAGCACCAGGGAAGTCTGCAGAAGTTCTTGTCTTGCAAAACTGCATTTATGAAAACTCACACAGACACTCTCCTATTAGCCTAACTATTAGCCTAACTATTAGCCTAACTATTAGCCTAACTATTAGCCTAACTATTAGCCTAACTATTAGCCTAACTATTAGCCTAACTATTAGCCGAGTTGCTGCACCTACTTGTTAGTCATTGGAGAGGTAGTGGAGGCCCCATCGCTAGAAACATTCAAGGTCAGGTTGGATGGAGCTCTGAGCAACCTGATCTAGTTGAAGATGTCCCTGCTTGCTGCAGGGGGATTGGACTAGATGACCTCTAAAGGTCCCTTCCAACACAAAGCATTCTATGATTTCTACTTTTCCTTTGACACCTACTTGTTAGTCATTGGTTATTTCTACTCACACTTTGATTTAAAGACATAGTTCCCTTTAAAAATCACTACACATGCTCAGTGGGTAGGGGTCTCCCTTTGGAGGTGGGTAGCTCTTCCAACAGAGGTGTGGTTTTCATATTATAGTTAGCTGGTTCATTTAGGGAACATTAATTAGCGGAGCTTGCTGACTAGTGAAAGAGGAGTAAAAGGGGAGTTTTGACACTCAAGGATATACATTCATTGTTTTGGAGATCTCTTGGCCTTCTGCTCCTCATTATAGATATCCTGGTGCCTGTTACCTTTAGTACATTCCTTCAACAATCAGTCATCGAATGAACTGACAACATTCAGTACCTTCGCATCCTATTCATCATTTTCCAAACTACATTACCCTACTGATACACACTCCTCCAGTGCCACTGTCATCCTGGTTCAACTTTCCAGGTCCTCCAGGTAACCCAGTTCTCCATAAATGATCACATAATTCTTCTTCCTATCAACAGTGCCTCCCTAGCTTTACACACCAGGAAACCGTGGTAGAGTTTACCTCCCAAAAAAGTTTCTGAAACAAAATATAAGAAACAAATGAACAGCAAGATCTGTCCCTCAACCAGTCCTCACAAACAGCTCCTCACTGCGCCTCTCTGCTCTCACAGGTTCACACCACAGCACAACCTTGGGGAAATCCTCAGCTCAAGACATCGCACTAGTTTTGATATGAGCTGCCTTTGGAAAACTTCTTTTGCACAGCAATTCATTTTCTGCTTATCTCTTTATCTTTAATTTCTCTTTCCACCAGCATTTGTTTCACACCTTTGTTTCATGATGCTGTTGAGATGAGAGCAAAAGGTCTGCAGAAGTTTGTATCACTTTCCAGCTTTCCATCCCACCTTTAAGCAAGGAAACTATTTCTGCTAGTTCTGGGTTGCATTTCCAGTGTGAGGTTAGCTCTGGTTCTGCCAGATGAAATAGCTCTCACGTCAGCACAGCACACCTCAAGAGAGTAAAACTCTGGAAGGGTTATCNACCTACTTGTTAGTCATTGGTTATTTCTACTCACACTTTGATTTAAAGACATAGTTCCCTTTAAAAATCACTACACATGCTCAGTGGGTAGGGGTCTCCCTTTGGAGGTGGGTAGCTCTTCCAACAGAGGTGTGGTTTTCATATTATAGTTAGCTGGTTCATTTAGGGAACATTAATTAGCGGAGCTTGCTGACTAGTGAAAGAGGAGTAAAAGGGGAGTTTTGACACTCAAGGATATACATTCATTGTTTTGGAGATCTCTTGGCCTTCTGCTCCTCATTATAGATATCCTGGTGCCTGTTACCTTTAGTACATTCCTTCAACAATCAGTCATCGAATGAACTGACAACATTCAGTACCTTCGCATCCTATTCATCATTTTCCAAACTACATTACCCTACTGATACACACTCCTCCAGTGCCACTGTCATCCTGGTTCAACTTTCCAGGTCCTCCAGGTAACCCAGTTCTCCATAAATGATCACATAATTCTTCTTCCTATCAACAGTGCCTCCCTAGCTTTACACACCAGGAAACCGTGGTAGAGTTTACCTCCCAAAAAAGTTTCTGAAACAAAATATAAGAAACAAATGAACAGCAAGATCTGTCCCTCAACCAGTCCTCACAAACAGCTCCTCACTGCGCCTCTCTGCTCTCACAGGTTCACACCACAGCACAACCTTGGGGAAATCCTCAGCTCAAGACATCGCACTAGTTTTGATATGAGCTGCCTTTGGAAAACTTCTTTTGCACAGCAATTCATTTTCTGCTTATCTCTTTATCTTTAATTTCTCTTTCCACCAGCATTTGTTTCACACCTTTGTTTCATGATGCTGTTGAGATGAGAGCAAAAGGTCTGCAGAAGTTTGTATCACTTTCCAGCTTTCCATCCCACCTTTAAGCAAGGAAACTATTTCTGCTAGTTCTGGGTTGCATTTCCAGTGTGAGGTTAGCTCTGGTTCTGCCAGATGAAATAGCTCTCACGTCAGCACAGCACACCTCAAGAGAGTAAAACTCTGGAAGGGTTATCTGTCACTGCTACAGAGCCGGTGAGTCCCACCACACCTCTCCCTGGGTTGCAACAGGCTGCAGAGGCAGTCTACTCATTCCTGTAAGCTTTGACTCTTGCAGCAACCACATTGCTAAGGAGATAGCCTAAAAACGTAGCCTGCCCTTTCTTGACTTCTGTTGGCATGACAATAACAAACATCTAAGACTGCCAAATGGAATGGGGAGGCTCTGTGAAAGTTATGTTGCAGGGCTGAGTCACCATCATACAACTGCATCATCCACGACAATCCAGATAGAAATATTCAGAATCAAGTAACAATTCACATTATTCAGCAGAACCAAATAAAGTCAAAACTGCCATGGAATGGGATAACCTTTAGTTTTAGGACACCATCATAAATTGCAAAAGGAAGATCTCACATTAGAGAAGTACTTCCAAATTTCCTGGCTCACCTGAAGCCTTTTCTATGCCATTCACTTGTGGACTGAGAGAAGAGGGTAGAGGACTCATTCATCTTTATTTCTGTAAACATAAAATTCTAATTTTTTGAAAGATCTAAGAGTTAGCCAGGGAGTGAGGTATATGTTTCATTATTAAAACTGATTTGCCCCACATTGCCCACGAGGGCAGAGAGGAATTTAAGCTCTGCCTTGCAAAATGAAGCATCCCCAACACAGAAGGTGCTTTTGTTGTATTTACAACAGTGAAATATTAAGACTTGCAAAAAGAACTCTGCCTATTTTACTTTTCACCACAGTTTCCAAAATTAAATCACATTTTACAGTCTGGACACAGCAGTCCAGGACTGGGAAAAGGCAGGATATTAAATCTGCCAGGCCAGCCCAGGATGAATGGTAGTTCAGTATGTCCATTCAGAAAATGGGGGATTGGAAATACAGATCACCACAGGAGAAATCCTAAGGAAGTGGAACTCAAGATATTCCCATTTGTACCAGTTTAGGAATACGTGTATGAGTACAGGAAAAATTGTCCACAATCCATCTAAACTTTTTTTCTTTTCCTAGTGAATCAATTAACATAAGAGAATTTCAGACCTGAATCATTATCAACAGAAATTAGATTAAAAAAAGCTTTTGCTTCTATGCAAAGTAACATCTCTGTACATACGCTGAGTAACCAGCAATGCACGTGGATGCCTATCAATGACAGATAGGATTTTTATTCTTTTGTTGCCAACACAAGTCAGTCTAGTTAGCTTTATGCAGAGAATAAGCCTGCAGAAATCAAGACAGTCTAGGACAACTCTTGGGTCAAACAGACAACGTTTGCATTAGGAGCAAAATAACTCAAAGTACAAGCAAAATTACAAAGGAAGCTGCAGAAAGTACAAGTATGTCCTGCAGTTTAAAAATGCCTTTTAACAGAGAATCAGAATGGATAAAATAGAGGACATGTTATTCTCTCTTCTCTCTTGTTGAGAATATAATAAGAAGTCAAGTACAAAAAAACCCATTGGGAAATGTGCACATTCAAAATTATTCTACTTCAAGTCACAATGTATACTACAGAGGTGCTTAGCTTGATAAAGGTGAAATCTTGTCTCTAAAACTCTGCATGTTCTTCAGACCCAATCTTATTTTAAAGTAATAGACTGAAACTTAATCTCTGGATTCAGTCATGTAGAAAATAAGTTTGGACTACTAAAATTAGCAGCAAGTCTTCCCAGAGCTTAATGTTTTAAAATTTTTTAACAAAAGTCTCTGATATTGCATCTCAACGGAGTGAGAGGTCAATAATATTGTCCAATGCTATTTTCTAGTGAAAAAAGTGAAACTCTATTCTTACCCGTAAAAGTAAAAGGTCTGCATGTTTTAATGCATTGTCCTAGACAACAGAAAGAATAATATGTAGCTTTTCCTTTCCTTTAGCCATAATACAACAAATGATTTGTAATTTGAGGGGATTATTGTCCCTGAAGGGGCTAATGTGACCCCAGAAAAAACAGAGAATGTCATCACTTTTTTTCTTCTCCTCCCTCCCCCCCCCCAAAAAAAGAAAAAAAGAAAAATAAAAATCAGTGCTAGTACCTCTTGTACCTTAGTTTTCTTTCAGGAAAGTTATTCTTCCCAGCTGCTTATAAAGGAGTTATGAGATCAGCCTAAAGATAACATAAAGCAACAATGTAAGTTAAAAATTCAAAGCATAACAACTGAGCTTAAAAACTTATCACTCATCCTTGCCATTGGGGAAAAAAAAGTGAACAATCAGATGGTGGTTTGGTCCTTTGAGTGTCTTGGTTTCAGCTGGGTTAGAGTTAATTTTCTTCCCAGTAGCTGGCATAGTGCTGTGTTTTGGAATTAGTACAAGAAGAATGCTGATAACACACTGATGTTTTAGTTGTTGCTAAGTAGAGCTTAGACTAGTCAAGGACTTTTTCAGCTTCCCATGCTCTGCCAGGTGCACAAGAAGTTGGGAGGGGGCACAGCCCAAGATAGTTGATCCAAATTGACCAAAGGGCTATTTCATACCATATGACATCATGCTCAGTATATAAACCAAGGGGAGTTAGCTGGGGGGCAGCGATCGCTGCTTGGGGACTGGCTGGGTGTCGGTCGGCGGGTGGTGAGCGGTTGCATCACTTGTTTTCTTTTCCCTGGGTTTTGCTTGTCTCTCTCATTCTCCTTTTCATTACAATTATTATTATTATTATCATTATTATTATTATTACTATTATTATTATTTTATTTCAATTATTAAACTGTTCTTATCTCAACCCGTGGGTTTTCTTACTCTTGCCCTTCTGATTCTCTCCCCCATCCCACCGGAGAGGGGGAGGGTGAGCGAGCAGCTGCGTGGTGCTTAGTTGCCGACTGGGGCTAAACCACAACATCGAGAAGGACAGTATTTGTCAAGCTTGAAAAAGCTAACAAACATTTCCTCTTTAAAGTAGTCATTTTTTTACCTGCCTCTTAATTTAAAAAAGAGAAGTAGAAATAATAGAATGAAGGTATTTTATCATCAAAACAAAGGAAATACTGGAAATCTGGAAGACATTTTTTGGGTCGACTTCCAGTGAGGCCCATGCAGGAGGACAAGTACCCCCCAAGTTGTGCCTAACCTTGCAAGGGAGCCTGAGCAGAGCTCACTTCCAGCCACACAGCTCCTCCTTGAGCGTTGTTTTAAGAAGCAGATGGAAGGCTGAAGCCTAATGAAACACAAAGACATGCCCAGCACCTATGTGAACAGACCTTGCAATCGGATTTCTGAAAGCCACAGGAAATTGAGTGTACGTAAAAGTTACAGGACTAAATCAATTACTTTTAAAACAATACCACATCTTTGGAGAAGACCAGAACAGAGTTTTATATCAAAGACTGAAAAAAATCAAGTTATTCAGCATAAACCTCTGACCAGGAGAAAACCAATTATTTATGCTCTATTATACACTACGCGGTATTAAAATCTTTTGCATTGTTTATAATACCTGTACTCATTATACCAGAAATTGCTTGCAATCTTCAATATCACCAAAAGGTGGCATTTGTAATATCACAAAACAGCTCATCATAAGCTTTAAGTAATCAAAAGCTTCTTAAATAGATTTATTTTAATTTTTTTTTTTTACTGTTTGCATACTGAAACTGATTTGGCCAAGTTGTCTAACCACATACAGCAGATGACAGATAAATGGACACAAAGCATAACTGTACATCCTCAAAGAGCCTCAAAGACATAAGAGTGTATGAATCAATCACAGAAAAACAAATACACAAAATAATAATAGATTAAGAAAAAGGTCATAAAACTACCAGGCAAGCAATAAGTAGCTAGGAGTAGTAACCAATAACTGGTTCAATATATGACAAAACAGTTTAAGACCAAAAAAAGCACCATGAAGTAATTTTACTTTGCAGTTTCAGAGAGTCTTTTTTTTATTCTCACACCACATTCAAGTACATAATTTTCTTAAATGCTAATTAAATAAAAAAAATTAAAAAACTCAACACCCTAACTGAAAGGTACAGAATGTGATTTTAAAAACACTTCCACCGTTTTTTTTTCTCTAGTAAAGGAATACAAAATCTCTTTTTTTGAGCTGGGGCTAATGGAGTATAGTAAACAAAAGTAACAATATCTATAAGACTAATTTAATTCCCCATTAAATTTTTATTGTGGTTTGGTTTATTATGCAATTTTATGTCACTACAAGCAAGACCTGCTGTGAATAAGTGGAGAAAAAAGAAAAAAGAAAGAGAAGAAAACAGTTCCAGGACTTAATGTTTGCAGAGCCCTGCGAACACGCTACCAACACCCTCCAGAGAGAGGTAACTCAGTGCTATCTCTGCGATACTGGAAGCAAGCACACATGTTCAGTGACTCCCCCAAAGGCACACAATAAGGCAGGGAAAGACCAAACTAAAAACTACCATAATCTGCTTCCCAGAATTATACACAGGCCTGGAGATTACAGCATCTCTTCCCTGCATTTTCCCCTCAATCCCTTTAGAAATTCTGTATATAGTTTTCCCTACTCCATCTGCATATAATTTTTGAAAATTATACTACAAAGATTGAAGCCAATTATTAACCTTCAGAATTACAGAACCTCATTGTTTTCAGTAGCCGTGGGTGTCCAGAAGCTTTGAATTTGTTCATCTATGGCTAGTTTTAAAAGAGTAGGAAAAAGAAAACTGTTTACAGCTGTTCAGCAGACCAAGCTCTTCAAAGAAGCAGTTTAATTCCAGCTTGGGTGAGACCAATACAAATGCTGTGTTCTTCTCTTCATTTCACTGGGAGAGGCGAGGAAGAGCAGAGGAATGATTCCTCTGGCCAGTGGGTTTCATGAGCATGCAGAGATCATGCACTTCTAGTCAGCCATTGTTTCTATTCAAATAACTTCGACTTCTGAGATTATTTTGGAGTCAGTGCCATTAAGACGTACTGTGGGAATGGTACAGCACACATCTAGAAGAAGGAACAAGCCTAGGGGAGAGCCACACAGTCTTGATCCACACCTTTACAGCTGAGAGGTGTTCACTACCACCCCAGAGAAGCAGCCTTTTAGAAATTCCTGTTAGAGCAATTTCTAGAACCAGCAACACAAAACATCTCATTATGCTGCTTCCACAAACTCTTTACATGTTTTGAGCAACAGCTGTAAGAAAGAGATCATGGACAAAATATTCATAATACACTTTCACGTATGCTTTGTCTAAACAAGGAATCATAGCATCTGTTATTTTAGAGACAACTGTTTTCAAGAAATCTCTACTATAGTACAGTATACAACAGATTTTGAGGTTTGACTTGTGCATATTCCACCAAAAGCAAAGTTACTTCCAACTTCTCTGCTAGCACCTTACTAGAGCCATTCAGGCGAGACTTGAAATTTCACCATCAGCATTTAAATTAAGCATCAGTGCATATTTTGATAAAAGATATGTAATTTTCATTCAACACAGAGTTTTCTAGCATGGAATTAAGGTAGTGACAAGCTGGGCTTTTTTGCTTATATATTAAAAAGAGAGGTATAGAATATAACAACTCATTAAAGGAAAATTACTGTGTGCTGGATCTGTGTATTTCCCAAAATACCACAGCCAGAACTCGAGGAATACAATCCAGGAGGAAAAAACTTATAAATCTCTGTCCAGAGGTAAGCAAAATTCACCTTTTTCTTCATTAGTAACCACATCACTGAGTTATTTTTGTTTCCAAAGAGCAGAGTGCATTGAGCTACACTCCTAATATTATCATTTGTAAATAAGAGAGAGCGCAGTACTGAACAGTAATTACAATCTTGTCATAAAAATGACACATGATTGGAGTGTAAGAGTGGGTGCAAAACATTTCTGTTTATGGCTTTAGCAAAAAGCAGGCACCAAAGACTCTCGGGAGCAGCCAGGGACTGGGAGAGGTGCTCATGTGCAATGCACAGTACCCAGCAAGAGATCTGCTCCACCTGCTCCGGGCTTGTTTTGCACTGAAATGCACAGCCCACATCATCAGTCAGCCACCAGGGTCACAAATTTAACAAGCTAGCATGAAGTTTACAGTACTGGGGTTTAGAAGACCAGACCTTGGAAATCTCGTTGCATGGCACACATCCACACTCTAGCCCATCTCGTCCCCTGCGGTGCAGCAGAGCAGAGACCAGATTACAAAAGCCATCCATTAGAAAGGGAGCTAAAAGTCACAATACATTTGTAGATACCTCAGTCAAGTCCTGTCCAGTTTGGCTTGCCCAATTTCACTTGCTGTCAGCTTGAATCCCAGACAACCCTTCCTGGTGTGACCTCCAGAGCTGCATGCAATGGGTAACTGGTGGGTTACTGCCCTGTTTAAGGGCAGTGGAGAGGTGGGTGCTCAGCCTACCACATAAGCTTTTCAAATCTTTTGGAGTTCAAAGATGATCTTCAAAGATGATCTGGTCTTACCGAAATACCCATGGCAAGTACACAAAACTGAAGCAACCTTCTCAGCAGCATTGGTGTTAGGGCTGCCCAAGAAGAGTGAGGCAGCTGAGCCCTGGTTAGCTGCATCACAGCTTCTTCTCTGGGCAGGAGCACAGTTTCCTGCAGTCTAATTTTTGAAGACAGCACCAGCAGCAAGCACCACTGTGGGGCAGGAAAGCAGTCCACGCAGAGCAGCATGGATCCACGCTGCCCATCAGCACCGGGTGCAATTCCCACTCCCAGACCCTCCTCTCCTTGCTCTTTAAACCCAAAGCTGGGCCAGGCACAGCCAGGGTGCTTCATCCATATGGGCTTCTCCTGCAGCACAGCCAGGGTGCTTCATCCATATGGGCTTCTCCTGCAACCCACCCAACAGCTGCTTCATTGAATCCCTCTAAACAGGTAGCGAGCATTTTGCTGAGCTGCTGCCACTGAAGTGAAGATACAGGGAAGCAGTCGAGTGAGCCAGGCTGGCAGAGGGAGCTGCACGAGAGAAAGTTTCTGCTAGGACAGAAGCTGTGATTTTGTCAGGAAGAGGAAAGACACAAGGTGACAACAAAACAGATGATGAAATAAAGGGGGTGAAAAAAAAAATTGTGCAAGTTAAAAAAAAGCCCATGAATTAGAAGCTACCCTTAATGGAAAATTTAAAAATTCTCTAGTCAGAGAGATTTGGCTCTGACCTAGGTGAAGTGAGAGAACAAGAATTGCCTTTAGCCAGTTTCTAGGAAAATCTACAAATAACAACTAAAATACTAGAAAATGCATCCGTAAGCGAATACAAGAGATGGAGGCAGTATTAATAGGACAAATCTGAATGTTCAGTCCAAACCACTCCACTGCAGTGAGTTGTGTGGGTCAGAAACTGAAAAAGTAAACTCCAGCTGCTTCCAGACTTCTCGAGTTCAGGATATTCTCAGTTGATATCTCATTTATATCCAGTTTCAAAAGATAAGCTTCAAATTCTACCTACTGTGAGTTTTAACATCTGTAATTGTTTCAGTGTTATCAAAGCCACCTCCATAGACAACCACAGGTTCTGGACAGGTGCCTGGCAGAAGGTAGCACTGAAGAGATGATTCAGTAGGTTTGGCACCAGCTTTCAGCAGTAACATAATTAAAAAAAGACTAGGGGTTACTCGATATCAAAACTACATTCCCTACAAACCTCTCCCCCCCCCCTTTTTTTTTTTTTTTTTTTTTTTTTTTTTTTTTTTTTTTTTTTTTTTTTTTTTGTTAGGGAGCCATCTTCCACTTATGGCAGATTATGAACTAGATGATCCATTAAATCCCACACAGTCATCTTTGTCAATAACACATTTTTGTTGTCAGCTGCTTATGCTGAATCTAACTTATTTGACACAGGCTGCAGTAAGAATCAGGCTAAAATTCATATCAAGTTTTGTATAAGAAAGCCCCCAAACTCCTTTTTTTTTTTGGCAGTCTTGTGACAGTCAAGATTTTAAACACATTCTTTAGTTTATGCAAATGAAGTGTCTGCTCTTAATCATAACAATACTTAACAGAATAATAAAATAAGTCTTTAATTGGGTAAGAGCATTTCTAAATTCCTCAAAGAAAATTCTGCTAAGTTGTATTCTCTGAGGAAATTTAAGATGGAGCCAAATGGGTATTAAGTATTTTTAGAGGCAAAGAGGTGTTTGCCATAATTCATGTATTTTCCCATCACTTCAACATTTCCAGCTTTGTTATGCCTCACTGCCTGCAAAGTCAGTCAGCTTCCAACGCTCAAATATCACTTACTTATTAAAGCTAAAGATTTACACATAAAGCAGACTTTTCTCCCTGTTCTGGACTCCTCCTAATTGGTATGATCCAGCATGTGTGTCTTTCCAAATCAGTTAAAATACATAACCAAAAATCACAGACTTTTACAGAGCCAAAAAAAAAAAACCTTAAAGTGATTTAATTTTTTTTTTCCTTTTAACATCAAACTGTCTTTAGAATTATACTCATTTTCTTCCA
Source organism: Balaeniceps rex (assembly GCA_013401315.1). Lineage (NCBI taxonomy): Eukaryota > Metazoa > Chordata > Aves > Pelecaniformes > Balaenicipitidae > Balaeniceps > Balaeniceps rex. The sequence continues at coordinate 57,702 of VYZW01012675.1, forward strand.
GGGCCTGATCCAAAGCTCAGTGAATTCAATTGAAAGACTCATCAGCTTCAATAGCATGGGAGCAGGCTTATAACACACCATATGCCAAGTATGAAAGTATCCATCTGTCGCTGATCCATATCTTGTTATTGTTATGTGCATTACATCAAGGGATTAGTTTTCTAAGAGATGAAGCTTGTAGAGGAGTTGCTGGAGGAATTTATAAACAATGTTTTAAAAACATGTAAGTACACCATAGCAGAGGCACACATCATCCAAGTCAGCAGTGCTACCGTGACTGTCCGACAGCAATTTGTATTCACCTCCACGGTTGCACAGAGAAAGTGCACTATAGCCTACAACTCAAGCCTCCAGCTTTTGGGTTGCCAATAGATTTATAGCTGATGGATACTTCACTGCAAGCCAGCACCAAGCAGAAGCCCACATGACCTTTGTGCACAGGGACAGGGGACTCGGCAGCAGAGCAGTGAGACAGTGGTCAGGGTCCCATCACTGGTAGCACTGATAGCTGGCATCAGTCTCACAGGAGCAGCAACACTGCTCTATCATATTATTGAACTATCTACCCTTATTTTGCCTGAAAAGCAGGGAAGAACATTTTCCCTGATCACAGAAGAGAAGAGTGATGACACAAGTCATTTTTAAAAGCATGCTAACAAAAGTTTAAAAGTCCTCCAGCAATTAAGGATCTTGCTTGTTTAGTTAATTACCGTTTTCAACATTTCCCTACATTTTGGCAAACACACATAGCCCTCAAAACAAGAGAACAGAAGGCGGGCACTAATCTGAAGGTCCCTCACCATTGCCTTTCTTTCCAAGATGAATCAGTTGCATTTTGAGAGTGTGCTGAAATTCATTTCACAAAGCCATCCCTTTTGCTCACAAGTTGAGATAAGCAGAAGCAACGCTGCTCTGAAAGCAGCAGTCGTGATGAGTGGGCTCCTATATTTAGGCACTCACCTGATGCACAGTAAGCCCCAAGAAATGACCCTGTCAGCATCTTGCCCCACAAAGCCCACTGCCTCTCCTTCTTCTCTCAAAACAGCCCCCACGGCCAGCTAGCCCCCAGCTCCTCCCCGTAGCCTCCTCCTACAGGTGCCAAGAGCTGCTATAGCCAGAAGCCTGTGTGCAGACAGCCTCCATCCTTTTCCCCAGTGCCTCTCAATGACCACCTCTGCCCCCCTCCACCCTCTCAGTCCTTCCCCACCCACACACATTCCCCTTCGTGCCTCCTACAAGGTCTCACACTGGCTCTCCCTCCACACACCTTGCACTGTTGTGTACTCCCTGTTGTTACTCCAGTGACTGACATCCTGCCACATCCTCTTTCATCATTTATTCCCTGAGTATAATCCTACCTAACCTTTGCTAAATTCCAGTTCCTGCCACATGAAGAACTCATGTGCAAAACCTAAAACTCTTTCCTACCACAGGCAGCCATCATGCTCAGGAAGACAGTTAAAAAGTGCGTCTGATTAAAACAGCCTTCATTGTAACAGAGCTTACCTAGGCATGGTGATCACAATAATGCATCAACTTGTCTTTGGCACCGAGACATTTTTTGAGCTTGGTTCCAGTTATTTGAAGCAGTGTTCAGTATTTCATCTTTACCAAAGCTTACCTGTTCATATATCACCCATTGAACCAGCAGGCATAAATTCTGATTTGGAGTCATACCTTTTCCAAACCCAAATACATGTGGAAATAGACTGTCACAATTAAACCCATTTCATATTTTAGTCCAACAGTCTTCTCAAAGACTATCCTAATTATCTAACACTTACAAGAGATTAGCATATCAAAAAAGTGACTTCAGACTGATGAAACTGAGCAAAATCTTGTTTTGTTATACACTGTTACCAATTTTGTTTAGCATTTGAGACAGAGGAACAGTTTAGAACTAAGCTATTGCAGACAATTGGGGAGTTTAAGTCACTAGCATACAGTCTTTCAACATGTACTCAAAGCCACAAATATGGAAAAAAATTGATATATTTGTCATCTCATCAACTATAGCAGCTAACCCACCAAAAATACCCTGCAATTTTTTCATCAGTACTGCAGACAGAAAATCCACAGTATTACACACCTGTCCTTGTCATATTGCAGATGGCAGATCAGCAGTGAAGAAGGAACTTGAATGACTAAGGAGGAATTTATGCACTAAGCAGGTTACAGACATGCATGATAAAGAAAGGTGCTAACCTTACGGAGCAAAATAAAAATTAAAAAGCCCGTCCCATCATTCCACAATACTGCTTTTCCAAAAAAAAAGTTCTCCTCAGACCCAGAAAATTGCCAGTGTATTTTCCTAACTGTACTACTCATCCACATAAAAAAAACCCAAACAAACAAAAACAAACAAAAAACCCCATACATCTTTGGGCAACTCTGTCCCTACAGAACTGGAAGCTATATATGCTTTTCTGTGTCATGTTACCTTTCTTCTCTCCTCCATCTACCACATTGTGAACTTAACACAAGCTTCACACGCAACTGAGTCACTCTTCCTCCAGTATCTGAAAATTGAACAAAGATTTTTGTTGTTGCTATGAGGATACAGAAATTTGATCTGCCAGGTTCACATTCAAGCTTCTTGGAATCAGACTGATGGTTATTTTCATTAGCAATTAAATGGGTGAGGTTCCGCCGCCCATTTCATTTCTCATGGAAATGATGGGTTTTACAGGAAACTCAAACCAAGGTCCATATTAATTTCTTGGCCTACAGCTAGATTAATTCTTTCCTTACTTCATTGTTTTTACAAGCAAACTGACCACAAGCTACTGATTCCCATTTAGAGTACAGACATTGCCACCTGTTCTCCTGAAAAGTTCCATCTTCCTTCTTACAGGAACATTCACTTGAAATGAATACTACCTTTGCTGTTCAAAAACGGGGGTGGAGCTGGCTGTGCACATGTGGGATGTCCTCACTGGAGATTACTTTAAAAGGACTAGGAAACAATGCAAATCTCAGGACCAGTTTGAATCCTATAGCCTGACTCCTGGTAAGGAAGTAATTTTATTTAAAAACACAGAAAAAATTTCACAAGAAGGTTCTTCCCGATTCAAAAAATTATTTTGAAATTTATCATTACTGAATAATTGACCTTACTGAAATTAAGTCACCCAAACGATGACATTATTTCACCATAGATGACAGTGTTCCTACAGACAACATCACTAGACTGAATCTCTGTTATTAGGTCAGAAGCACCATTCTATTACAGAACTAGATGCTAATGTTAATAACTTTGTCTTCCATTTACTTGCAATGGGTGGCAGTGATCTGCACGGATAGCATCGACTTCATTGCTCAAATGGTCCCATGGATATCCAGTCAACAGCACATGATAGACACTGAAAAATTAGTGCTTGCTTGTGTTTCCCAGCAGGGCTGATGCAGAACAAATCCAAGCTTTTCAACTTGTCTGTATAACATCATAGAAATCATTGATATTATGTTGCATCGAATCCGCTGGGTTTCTTTTCTTGTTTTTCTTTTTTTTTTTTTTTTTTTTTTTTTCTTTTTTCAGAAGCATACTTTATCAGAACTACATTTATTATTCATATTGAAGTTTTGGCTCAGGACTCACTGTACTAGGCTTTCACAAAACACTGATGAAAGATGGTTCTGGATCGCAGAATTTACAGTCTACAAGACAGATGAGAGATGAATATAAAGAAGCCTGCATCGAGAAACACAAGTGCTCAGTGTGCCAGAAACTGTCTCAGCACAGTGATTGCTAAAGAGGTTAGACCAGTCCCTGTGCTCATTTCACCTCAGGTTTAAGTGAGAGCACTGGCAAGTACCAGGTTTTTCATATAGAGAGCACATTCCTTGAACTGCACCTGAAACACACCCATCTCCCACAAAACTCCCCAAATTAGTAGCTTAAGCTGCTAATTAACCTTCAGAAAGAAGTTATTGTGGTCACTTCCTAGCTCATTTAGATCTGAATTGGTGATACAGGAGAAAAGGAAATATATGTGATAAATTGTTATACTACTTACATGACAAATTGCCTAGAAATGCTGGGGTTTTTTTCCTGAACACCTATCACTTATAACCTCCCAACAGAGCTTTCCATGTGAAGTTATTACTGGATGAGTGCCTTGATTGTGTATTTCGTTTTGCTTTCTCTTTGTAGTTTCTGTTAATTTTATAGATAGAAACCAATACTGCTAGTTAATCTATGTCATTGTTTTCTACCATTTCTATTTAGATCCAGTAAAAAAAAAATTGAAAAGATTAGGATGGTTATGAAGTGTATTTCTTTTTCCTGCCCTCATGTTCTCTGTAGTATCAGACAAAAAAAATAAATCTAAGGGAGGTAATTATGTCACTGAAATCACATATTAAGCCTTCACTGCTAGTATACAGACACCCTAGGAAGAGACAGAAGAAATAGCAGGGACTCATTATTGTACCCTTTCTCCTTTTATTTCAGAAGAAAAGTCTCTGCAACGGGTTATGCACCTTACTATTTAATTAAGTTATGAAATCAATATTAAGCTACAGTTTTATTTTAGTACTATTAAGCTTTTTTATTCCTTCAGCATTGTTAAGTTCAACATTTAGACGACCGGTCTGGCTGGTTGGTATTGTTCCAGAGCAGTTACTGTTCCAAGGTTTCAAAAAAAGGAGTATGAGCAAAGTGCCACTGCTCAGGTCCCTCTTGAAGACAAGCATGTTCTTCCAGGAAGTAAATGTCTCCCATTGACACATCAGTTCCTTCATAATTTTTCAAGACAGCTAAATTTCATAAGCATCTTTATTCCCCAAACCCTTCTCCAAGAGAACAGAGACACTACATAACCTATGATTTTATTATAACACACACACGCCCCCTACTTGTTCCCCTCAATATTTAGTTCACCTTTTTGCTTTTCTTCTTTCAGCAATACCCTTTACTAAATCCCCTGACTCCAGCTGAATCAGACCCTTAAAATTACTAGAAAAGGATTGCGAAGGAACTAGACCTACAAGGCAGTGCAATTCAGGTATAAATGAGGACATAAATGTACAAAGAGACTCCAAGTAAAAAAGCAAACTTCCTGATTCACCAGCCCATTTCCAGAAGGCACAGCCCCTGCTTCTCCACAAGATAAAAAAAACAAACACCAAAAAACCTCACCAAAACACCACACTTGCTATCTCAGATCAATCTACTAAGAGAAGAATAGGATTTTTTTTCTTAGCTCAGTTTTTCCTGAAACTTTATAAGACAGCTGAATGTGAAAAAAGCACAGAAATGCTTTATTACATCTTAAAGCTTTGCTTAAAACTGGGTAAAGGTCATAGTGAGAAACTTCTTCATGACTGCATTCTCAGGAAAACTACTCTTGAAAATGCCTTTTGGGAAAAGCAAGGTCTCCACTACTGCAGACTGCTTCAAAACATTTTTTTTTTTAATAGTACCACTTCTTATCATACTACAAAAACTTCTGATAATATAACCAAATATATGCCACTAAAAATAGAACTCTTTTTCCATGACTGTCACTTAATGAAATCTTTCATACATAATTTGAACCAGTTAAAAGAGGAGTAACACCCACTTTCACAGAGATTTCCGCTTCTAGTTGGAAATCAGGGGAGAAAAAAAAAAAACACCACACTCCCAAAAAAACCCATACTTCATAGAAAAGCATAATCCTACTACATAATCTTGCTAGTAACATGGTCTGTCTTTACTTTCCTGGTGGTAGAAACCATCACAGATAGCTTATGACATCCATAACGTGTCTGAAGTGATAACCAAAGATGCCTGTCTCCTTTATAAACACAGAAGTACAAATTGAGAATATGCACAAGGCCATAATTTAAGGTCTCTCTAACATTCTATGGCTCCTTTTCGGTGGAAACAGGAAAACATGGTGTTTAAGTTAACGTGGACAATTATTTGAGTTTGTGTTCTCAGTTTCCAAAAGCCATTTCTCATTTCTTCTTCGTTTATCTCACACAACAAAATTATTCAAACAAGCTTATTTTCCATTAATAATGTCAGGTTTAAAATACACAAGACACTTTCAGAAAGGAAAACAGTAGCATTCTAGCATATATTAAAAAAAAATGCTCATGTTTGTTTCTTTTTATAAGGAAAAGCATTTACATTTCAACTTGCCTTTTCCAGTGAAAAAACAAGAAGTATACCTTGGTAAGCTTAGAGAGGGACTGGAAGAGTTTTGTTGTCTTTGGTCCCCCTCCCCCTTCATTGAACACCAGTTTTGAGATGCTTATGAAAAAGATATCATTTCAACATTTAAAGACTGCTAACCCACCTTCCAGTAGTAGACTTACGTGTAAAGGTACAACTTGGACACAGTTATCAAGATTCTAGGAAATATATAAACACATCTATGCTTTTATTGAGGAAGTTCATGCTTTAATAAGCTGAATGCACAAGCAGCCACTTTATCACTCCTCTGTAAATCAGATACCTTGTTGCAGGCACAGTTGCTTAGATACAGAGTAATCGGGGTAAGTGAATAAATCAAATTATCAATAACACACGATTGTGTCCTATTATTGAAACGGTCAATTGAAGTAATTTTTACATTAATTAGAAAATAGATGTTTAAAACTTACTGGGTAATACGAGATGCCAAATAACTTAATTAAATGAGCATTAGTAGGTATTTTAAGATTTGTTCATTGCAGATACACTGGAAACACCGCTGTTCTCTTTACAACAATAATTGCAGGAACTACTCATGTAAAATATCTCTCCAGTCACTCTGAGTAAACACTCAACCAAATGCTTCATAAATTGTTATTCTTGATACGAGGTAGACCCTTACATGACAAACTTTCAATGCGACCATCTGAAAACACTCTTGTGCTTGCACTGATTTTACTGCATTTGACAACAATATGAGACTGAAAAGATGAGGAAGGTTCAGCTTAGAGGAAAGATGATTAATAAGAGACAGAATAGAGGTGCACAAAATAACATATGGTAGAGAAAACGCAAATTAGGCACTTCTAATTGCTGTGCCTCTTAATGCAGGAGCAAAGGCCAATCAATGAAATTGAAAAGAAGACATTTTAAATTGATGAAGGAGGTCTTTTTATACAAGCTATAATTAATCTGTGAAAATCACTTCCACAAAATATAAAGCCTCACAGCTTATTAGAAAAAAATATGGATAATAAGAACATCTATTTGTATTTAACAGGATGATAAATAAAATAAATTGATCATTATTTGTTAGGAGCTATAAGGGGGCCTATGGAAACCAATTTTTAATAAAAGCAACTTATTCCATCCTTGTCAAGCAAAATAATTGTTATGTTCCTCTTGGAGCTCTCTTAGAGCTCACCATTGATAAACAGCTACTTGACTATATAGGTAATTGTTCTAAGTTGGTGTAACACTTTGGAGTTCAGAGTCCTCCAGAAAGCATCTATAAGGTCATTGATCTCACATTGACTTACTTCATGAGATCTAGGGAGAGTCACTCTGGAGACTTTGCTACAACATCTGTAATGGCAATGACAGCTACTATCCTTTCAGAGAGAATCCTGAACTCCA
>VYZW01012677.1:4118-15171 GCA_013401315.1 Balaeniceps rex
TTCTTTTCTTCTCTGTGATATACATATATAAGTGACAAAGATGGAGTCCATATTCATCCATTCAAGGTACCCATATGACTTCTGTTATTGTAATCTCTGTACATCACAAAAGATTTTACACTTGTATCTTAAATTTGTGCAAAATGGATGTGACTTGATGAGAGTCACAAAAACAGAGCCAAAGACTGACATATTTCTCTAAAGTCCTAGGCTGTCTTTTTAATTTGTCTTGTATGTCCGTGTTGTGTGAATGTGTACTGTGTGCTCTCACAGATGTGAATAAGTATAATAAACTCATTTCAGAACTAACTTAACTTTTGTGCCAAGACTGATGCTATCAGGCTGGAAGATGATTCTTCGAACTCCCATATATAAAGCAAGGACAGCATGTCCCAGTCCCAGTTTCCAGTGGGGTGGTAAGGCCCTGGTGACTGACTTCTGTCTCCTGCCAAGCATGCCTGCATCATTGCAGTGCTTTAAAGCATGATGAATGAGTCCAATCACTTTTGGCCATGCAAAGATGTTCACACGCAGCTCCTGAGGCTCAGGGCTGACCAATCCTCCAGTGTCAAATTCATGCTAAGGAGCATTAACATTTGAGAATTTTAAGAGATATATCAGAGCTTCGAGCTGAATCTTACCAAATCCTGTGAATGTCTGAAGTCTGAAGTCAGTGCTGAGAAATCATAACTACTGTTACTAACATTAATGTGAGCTTTTATCCTGAGTCCTTTAAGGCAAAGAGAAGTGTCAGTTTGTGCTGGTTTTGACTGGGATAGAGTTAATTTTCTTCATAGTAGTTTGTATGGGGCTATGGTTTTGATTTGTGCTGGAAAAAGTGTTGATAATACAGGGATGTTTTAGTTATTGCTGAGCAGCGCTTACATAGAGTCAAGGTCTTTTCTGCTTCTCACATCACCCCTCCAGCGAGTAGGCTGGGGGTGTACAAGAAGCTGGGAAGGGACACAGCTGGGAGAGCTGACCCCAACTGACCAAAGGGATATTCTACATCATATGATGTCATGCTCAGCAATAAAAGCTGGGGGAAGATGAAAGAAGGGGTGACATTCAGAGTGATGGCTTTTGTCTTCCCAAGTAACTCTAGAACATGGTTTCACTGGGTAGATCTGGACAGTAGACAGTAGGCATGTAAATGAAGAAAGCAAAATACAATTTCATAAAGCAGAATCTTCATATATCTCAGTGAATATCTATTACTAATGTTAAAACTTCAGAGAAAGCTTTTCCCATGCAGTTTACTAGGATGGCATCTACCTGCCCCAAATCTACTTTATTTTTTTCATTAATTTTGGCATAAATATGCTTACACGTCAAAGTTATAAGCTGACATCTAAATGTGTGTGTCTCATGCTCAGACATATAAAGAATACAGAGTAACCTATTCAAGGGGTTGCAATAATGTAAACTAATGATTCAAGATGAGTATTTATTGAGTCAAAGTCAAGCTTTGGTTACATCAGTAACTATAGTGAAGTCAGTAGATTACATATAAAATCAATTCTATTTTCCATAACAAAGAATTTTTTTTAATAGAAATGTAAATCTGTAGGCTGGCCTTATAAAATAACTATGGGGTTATTAAAGTGCTTTACATTTTTATTCAAGCACAAAAAGAAAAAAAAAAAAAGGATGGGTTTTTTTTCAACATATTTCACTTGTTAACTCCAGGCCAAAGTTAGACACAAAATGCTTTGCTAGGAAGGACATTCAGGTGTTCCCGCTAGAATTTGCCATTCAGAGTTACCCATTATTTTGTTTTTTAAAAGTGAAAGTGTATTATTCATAGTACAAATAATGATTTATTATTAGCAGGTGACTGTATATAGCTTCCTGAAGATTCTACACCCTTGACCATGTTGTTATACAGAAATTCTTCTCTTACAAAGTTGTAGCCCCTCTCATTCCAGATGACTTTCATTAATTTTGAATAGGAATCCTGTATCAAAACCCACATACACTCATGTTTGTGTGTCCAAATTTTATGGCCAACACTGAGCTATACTAATCAGCCAGTAGTAATTTACATGCAATTACAATGCTGACAAATATTGAACAAAGTCACAAAGAATCTCATGCAAATGCACATTTCCTCTCAGACACAGATAAGCATTTAAAAAGAAATTACATAGCAGATCTCATCTTTCAGCAAATATGAAAATGCAAACTGATGAAAATTGTTTGCTCCTGACCTAGAAACATGATGGTCAGTTGCCTAACCTGTATTCAGAAAATGATACTTAATTTTATAAGCTACTCATAAGGAATACATTTGAAATTTCTGTTGCATCAGTATAAAAATCAGAATGAACGTATGTTTCTCAAAGCACTTCAATCACTTCTTATTTCCTAGGCTAGCATCTCTGTCCATCAAAGTATGAAGCCTAGAACATATTAGCAAAGTATTAATTATGGTTGAAATCCTCAAACATATTTCAATACCTAGCTGTTACCAAAGTGGTAATAAGTGTCATCCTCTAGCAAAAATCATTGTATAGCAATACTTGAGGCATAAATGGGATAAGGCTATTCTATTATTTCTTAAGGAAAATTACTAAAATTAATGATATAAATCATGTTATGTATAAACCAGTAGAACACGATATTCTAATAGATCAATTCTCTAGTTCTAATTGGTAGTGTATTATAAGCGTAACATGATATCAAAGCTAACTAAATACTTCTGCATCACTATTAAAAACAAATTCAACATCATGTTCTAATTCCGTAATATAGATATAAAAAAATATGAATCCATGAACTTATCTTCACTAGAAATAAAACCAAAATATAGAATAAAATTATTGTTTTCTGATGCATAATATTTAAAATTCATTTGTGCTGGAGGTGCCTAAATTTGTCTGCTGCTTCCTGGTCATGCTGAGGATATCTAAATATACAGAAACCAGGCCTTGAACAAGCTACTGCATTTTCAATACCATGGAAGTTATAATCAGTTCTTAGGTCTGCCCAGTAATACTAATAATACTACTAATAATAACAACAGCAGCAATAATTTTTAAAAAACCTACAATCAATTAACACCCACTAACTTCTTAACATATAAAGTTGTCTTAAAATAAACCTTCTGTGCCAGCCTTACCAGGAAATAAATTGTCCAGTCTGTCCTAATATGCTATTGCAAACCTTGTCGTGTAAACTCTGGTGGATTGATCCTCCCTGGCAGGTAAGACCCCACCCAGCCATTTGCTCACTCCCTCCACATCAGAATGGCAAAAGTGAGAAAACTCGTGGGTTGAGATAAAGACAGGTTAACAGATGAAACAAAGCCACGTGCTCAAGCAAAGCTAAAAAAGCAATTCATCCACTTCTTTCCACCAGCAGGCAGAAGTTTAGCCATTTCCAGGAAAGCAGGACTCCATCATGCGTAACAGTCACTTGGGAAGGCAAACGCCATAACCATGAATGTGCCCTCCCACCTTCCTCCTCCCTTCCTTGAGCTTTTTCTGCCGAGTGTGCCTGCATGCGGCAGGGAATATCCCTTTGGTCAGTTGCGGTCAGCTCTTAGGGCTGTGTCCCCTCCCAACCTCTTGCCCATCCCCAGCCTACTTGTGGGAGGAGCAGAGTGGGAAAAAGAACAACATTTAAAAAGTTGACACTGTGCTAGCATGGCTCAGCAATCAGCAAACCAGTGGTGTGTCATCGACACTGTTTTGATCACAGATGCAAAGCACAGCACAGTAGGGATTGCTACAAAGAAAATTAACTCCATCCCAGCCAGACTCAGGACATAAACATATTATTTATTAAAATAATATAAATGGATCATAAAGATTTTTTTTCTAAGCATCCCATGAGTTTCCATGAATCCTGGAAGAGATTTCTCGATAACCAACCAGAAAGCTTTATTTCAGTAATATGAAGTGTTTTCACTCAACTAATATGAAAAGTTTTTAACAATCTACATTCATCTAACCTGGCTATAAATTCTAAATTCTTAGTGATGGTTTATTGGCATATGACCATCGAGTTCTGAGAAAGAGATTATGGTAGCTGGTATGAACTTCAGTTTTCTCCTTCTGGCAAAGAGCTGTTAAAAATACTTTATTAAGTGTGTTTGAATGGTGTAGTGTAACAGTCTCCCACAACTACTGCACATTATCCTGTCTATTCCCTATTGCTTTAAAACAGCAATTAGAAGTTGATGAAAAATATCCAGGAACAATAATAATTAAAGATCAATTAGGAATCCATGCAGCTAGGAAGATTAAATATTTATTAAAATAAAAACAAACTTTCAAATAATAGTTCAAACTTCATTACTCTAATGCATTCTTGAACTTCTATTTTCTGCCTGACTTCACTGTAATTGCAAACTGCAATAGTGACAGTGAATGTTTCAGACTAAAGTACATAAAAAACATAAAGCTCTTACATTACAGTGACAGTGGTTGAGATTTTGTAAACAGATTTGAACAGTCTTATTTTTTATTTGCCTGCAATTTTCTGAAGTTCTTTTCTAGTGTAAATGACAAAAATCTCCCATTTAGCCAAATTTAATTGGAATTTATAGCATGCATTCATAACCTTCCCCTTTTAGTCAGATGGACAAGTAGCCATAGGAGTGATGTTCCTCTTCAGTAGCAGACCTGGAGGACAAGAGAAACTGGGAAGCTGGGTGTGAGGTAAGAAATATTTTTGCAGCAAGAATAGGGCTTCTGTTTGGAATTCAGTGCAAAAAGTGAAAGTTTCTGTAAGTAGATGTGGTCACTACAGGTCAAAGTGGAAGTGCTGTGTGATGATAGTGGCAGCTATGGTTTCTGTCCATGCCTGCCTTGGTGACATGCAAAACGTGTGCAACCCAGTATTGCTCAAACACATAGCCCAAAGGTCTTCTCTGACTCATTTAAAGTGGTAATTTCAGCCAAAACTTGATGAAAGTAGGGGCCAATAGATAGATAGAAAGTTTTGGCATCTATAAACACAAAAGGTGAAAAAATAATTCATTAACACAGCATCAAAAGGGAAAAAAAGGGAGCATCTTTAGTTTGAATGTCACACACAGAATGTTCAGAAACCACACAGCTCATGACATTTAAAATTCAGCAAGAAAACATTCTTCACCGGGGGAAAAAGTACAACCACTAGGTTTAGACTAACACGGTTATCTTGTAATTAAACTGCTTAGCACTAGATAAAATGGTTCATTGGGTGACACACAAAGGTTTTATGCAGCTATCTGACTGTATTGACTGACAGAAGCCTTCAGCATGCACCAGGGGAGCACCTCAAACCCATGGCCCTGGAGCTGGAGTGAAGCACTCTGGGAGTGTGTCAGCAAGTTACATGGAGGCCATAAATTCTTCTCTACGTACATCTAATTTGGGCTTGGCATGTTGACATGGATACACAAAATGGCATTTTTGTTGACAGTTTTATATATATATATATAATTAAGAGGTGTTAAGATCAGCCACCTCCTCCAGCCATACTGGAGCCTAGTATTGACCAGTGCCAGCCCGTACAGTCCACACACAGGACCCAGATCACACCAGCACCGACAGCCAGTGCAGGCACACACACCACACTCTTGGGGTTCACAAGCACATGCACACTCATGGGCCTCTCAAGCAGAGGTCCCTCGCTAAAAATGCTCAGAAGGCTTAATTCAAGCATTAATTCTTCATTTTCCAGGAAAACAACAGCTTTCTTCAGAGTGATAGTTTTGGACTATTTGAGAGGTACATTCACTACAATACCTACAGAAACAGCTTTGCTCAGTCTATCAATCTGAACAGTGATCCTTTCTGTCTTGTTGCCTGGAGCTGGCCATCTTTCTATAAAGTATACGGTTAAGACAATCTTTCCTTTGCCACAAATAATTTAAAACATAAATGAGATTAAGGTTTTGATGCTTATTTTATTGAAGAAATATCTTGTTGAAATATGTCTTGAAATTTTAAAAGAAAAAAAAATCAATGCATTTTATGTTAAATGGTGGAGAAAAAGATGCTTGAGTCTCTTGCTCTGTTTCTCCTTTGGGAGAAAAAAAAAAGAGTTGGAGGAGTTGAACACACCAAAATGATTCTGTCATCAAAACAAAGTTTATTTTGTTTAATAAAAAACATGTAAAACTGCTGTTTAAGCTAATAATTGGAAGAAGTAGGCAATAATTCTAAATGCTTTTAACATTTGAAAATGCACAGTTGTTCAAAACATGATCCTAATGTTAAGTTGCTATAACACTCCTCTATAAAGGTTTCTTATAAACTGCTAACAGTGGGAGCACCGCCAAAGCTATGATCTACATAAGCCACGTAGCAGGGCAGGCCTGCAGTAGTATTTATTTCCACAGCAGTTATTGATGGGAAAGCCACAAGAAGTACTTCAGCTGATACCCACATCTCAAAAACAAGAATAAATGCAAACACTGTTGTTAATGGATATCGTTTCCAGGCTTTATGCATACCTCATGTGCAGAAATGTTGAATAACTGCTCTTCAGCAGCTTTCCAGAAAGTTTCTAAGGAAATTTTTCATCTTGATAAAAGATGATTTTGCAGTGATGATTTGGCCTAATCTTTGTATCATTGATCCCATAAGGTCAGTTCGCCCAGCCAGATACACAAGACACAGTACTATTGGCAGAGTATTCAGCTTCTTCTGGAATGTATGGAAGTTGAATGGAAATTGCTACGTTATTCTTTCATCTAATAAGAATGCTTTCAGTGCTTGTAAAGAGCATTAGCAGAGGGCAACAAGTGATACTGATACATCAGGTGATCAGAAATGTGCATAGACATACTCACCTCTGCTGATTTTCATTCTTCAGTTCTTCATTGCAATGTTTCCTTTGCCCTCGCTCCCCCCCTAAAAAGAAGCAAAGGATGCTGAATTTTAGTCTAGTAGCAGCATAATGTTATAAACCTACTAAATTAAGAAGCATTTTTACTTCAATTTGGGTCTTTTATGACAAACAAACAATACTTAGAAAAGTACATTTAGAAAAAGTGAAACTATTTATGTAAGTATAAAGATGTTTAACGGATTTGGCTTAAACAAGTTTCATACTTCAAATCTTTTTTCTTTTCATGCCCCACAATTCTATCTCTGATCTTTAAAACCACTGTATTTCTCTTGCTGTATCTATACCTTAGGGAAAACAGACCAATCATCCTGCTCATGCTTTCTCATGTTCTGAACTTATTTCCCTCTGTCAGTTCCATGCATGATTTTAATTCGATGATGAGAGAAACAATTTCAAAGTTCAATTTCTTTGTTAATTCCCTCCCAGCTAAATGGCTTCCTCTCACACTAGGAAGTTAAACATCTGACAGCATGACTGAGCTTCAGGAACTTCAATTTTCATTCACAAAAGCCTGCTTTTCTAGCTGCTTTTCACAGTCTTGTTGGAATTTATACTGATTTGCTCTTTTACTTATAGATTCAAGGATCACTGAGAGACTCAACCTGGAGCCAATATTTGCATCTAGGTTGGACCTCTGACTCTTTGTTTTAGTTGACATTATGCTGTGTGTATTTCATTAACTGGGTAGATGAAGAATATAAACCTTTTTGGGGGCTGTTCCTTTGGGCATTGTCTAGCTAGCCTGGCTGGTGAGACAGATCAGAGCGGTATAGCACGATGATACTGGAAAGATTAGGCAATAACAGTAGGTTACATTTGGTGAAATAAAATATTACAAAACAGCTCACAAATCATCCTGTCAATATTACAATATTGCAATAAGAAAATCAGAAGGTAGAACACATGGTGGAATGAAAAATTATGTAATTGTTACCTTCACGTAGGTAAAATATGTGCCATGATGATGGTACTGTGGTTTAAATACAGGATAAAAAGTGCAGGAAATTGACTGGGTTACTTTTTTTCTTTCTTTTTCCTCTAAGATCATACCTAAACTAGCCATAAAAGAGAATAGAGAACACAATTCAAATCCAAGTGCTAACATAATAGGAAATACAAATTATCCTCATTTATGTACTCATCTTTATTTCACTGTTGTGACTGGATACTAGTGCATGACTTGCAACAAATATAAAATTTATATGCTTTCCGCTAAAAATATGTAACTTTGATTTAAGGTAATTTGTTTAAAAGCCTAATGAGGTTGACATTTGAAGCAGGTTCCTGCCATTTCTGTCGCTTCTGGCTTCACTGAGAGAAAATAAAATTGTGACACGTGACTCATAAAAAGAGTTGACCTGCCAGGGCAGAACAGATACTCTGAAATGTCCATGTGGAATGATGCTATTTTTGAGCTTTATTGGATATGGTAGCAAGTCTTTCACTACTGCTTGATTTGGGCCAAGGACAAGACAACCTGGAAAGACATGGATGGAGGCTCCTGTATGGAGAGGATAGGGTACAGGGGAGGGAAGAGGGACAGGAGAGCCATCACAGGTCTGGCAGAGAGGGGAGCAGTGGTGGGGAACTGGGCATGGCACAGGGTCTCTGCAGGCAGAGGGCACTGTAGTATCTGAGAGCAGAATACAGTGAAAGAGGTTTGTAGAAATCAGTTGGGAGGTAGCTTCGATTTCCACAGTTGACCAAACCACACAAGATAAGAGCACCTCCAACATGAGCTAAGAGGATAGTAAACTTCTGCTGACCTGCAGTAGAATATCAGTGGAGGAAAATTACTTTAAACTTGTCAGTATTGCTTCCTGGGACATGATTTTTGTCCTTCTAAGGTTCAACTTAGCATATTTATTGCAGTAGAGGGGTGAAATACCTGTCTTCATGTTTTCCATTTCTCTTGGGCACTGTGGTGGGGAAGTAAATGAATCTCTGCATGATACACTGATCCTAGTTATTCTTGGCACTGATGAACATCAATGCCTTTTATAGTCATTAAAATAAACCATTGTCCATGGCTTTACATGCTTAGTTATTATCTCTAGATTTCAAACCAGTTCACACTGAAAAGCAGTGAGCAAAAACAGTGGAAAGAATACTGGTAACGCACACAAATGGGGTGGTTTTATGGCACTGGCAGACCACAGAAGCTATTATCACAGTTTTGAAGTCTTGAAGTGTGTTCTGCCTAGAAGAGAATATAATGGCTTTTACACATTACCCTATCATCTTCCTAAAAACCAGAATGTCTTGCTTTAGGAAACAGGAAAATGGTGATTGGGTATCAAGCACTTCAGATCTGGATTACCAAAAATTATCTTTAGATTAAGAGATGCAAATTCTTCCATAAAACAGAAATTGTAAGGACAGCCCTTGACAATGACAGGGGAGATGATATGAGGCAATGAAGATACAGGTAAAAGAGAAACCTAGGCAGATGAATGGGAACATGTGAGCAAACATTTTTCATGCAATAGAAGGATTCGCAACTTTAAAGGATTTTTTAAATTATTGTTTATTTTATTTGGGGCTGAAGTATTTTTCTTTAAATTTGTATTTCATTTTGTTTAAAAGGTCCTTTGACTTATCTGATAAAGGTGTCCTGGTTTCAGCTGGGATAGAGTTAATTTTCTTCCTAGTAGCTGGCATAGTTCTGTGTTTTGGATTTAGTAGGAGAATAATGCTGATAGCACACTGATGTTTTAGTTTTTGTTAAGTAGTGTTTATACTAGTAAAGAACTTTTCAGATTCCCATCCTCTGCCAGGTGCACAAGAAGCTGGTAGGGAGCACAGCCAGGACAGCTGACTCAAACTGACCAAAGGGCTATTCCATACCATATGACGTCATGCTTGGTATATAAACTGGGGGGAGTTGGCTGGGGGGCAGCAATCGCTGCTCGGGGACTGGCTGGGCATCAGTCAGCAGGTGGTGAGCAATTGCATTATGCATCACTTGTTTTGTATATTCTTTTTTATTATTATTATTATTACTACTTTCTCTTCCTCTGCTGTCCTATTAAACTGTCTTTATCCCAACACACATGTTTTAATTTTTTTTTTCTGATTCTCTTCCCCATCCTGTTAGGAGGGGGGGCCGTGAGCAAGCAGCTGTGTGGTGCTTAGTTACCAACTGGGGTTAAACCATGACAAAAGGTATACTACTCAACATACTATAAGGTTAAACAGCTGATGTAGAAGAGTCTATGGACAAAGTCTATGGTAGCAGGAGATGACTGAGGGCGGCTAGGAAGTGCTGAGAGGGACTAGATCAAGTGGTTTCAGAGGTTTTGTGGGCAATAGGATAAGAGCAGAGAAGTAAGAAATGCCTAACTTTTCTCTTGGAAACAGAACAAGAGAGAAATTTTATGCATTCTATACTGGTCCTGTGCTAGGCTCAATATTAATATTAAGAACCAGGATATACAATGTAATTTCTTATGTTGCTTTTTCTCAATTTGACTCCTGACTGTAAGCTTTAAAGGTAATGGCATCTGAGATAAGGAGGCCTTTTTCCTTATACCTGTCTTTTCTCATCTCAGAAAGTCCTGCTGAAAAGGTCATAACATCAATAGTAGTCTTTGCAAGGAGACCTAAACAGTTCATTTGGGCTCCTCTTATTTTTTGTCCCACTGACATCTGTAACAATCAACTACATATACTGTGATTTGCAAGCAATGCCCTTCTCAAATCAGCAAAGAGCACATATTCAAACAAGAATGGTTTTTCTCTATCTAAAGATGCTTTAAACTAGAGGTGAAGGAAGGAGGGGGAACGTATCAAGCTTGCCTGTGACAAGCCGTGGGATGATATGCAATGCTTAGAGGGATGGGGTGCTAGCACAACCCTTCAACCTGTTGCCCAGAGGCACGCTGGGGACACTGCAGCTCAGCTGAAGTCTTGTGGAGATGAGCTGGGGACTCCTGAGGTAGTAGGAGCCAACAAGGAAACTTCCGCGAAACACCTCAAGAGAAACAAGGGGTGTTCCACTGAAAAGGTGACACGGCCAACAGACCTGATGAAATGCCTCTACACGAATGCACGCAGCATGAGAAACAAACAAGAGGAGTTGGAAGCTACCGTGCTGCTAGAAAGCTACGAACTGATTGCCATTACTGAAACGTGGTGGGACAATTCCCATGACTGGAATGTGGTTGTTGATGGCTACAGGCTGTTCAGAAGGGACAAGCGACGAAGG
>VYZW01012678.1:3606-31532 GCA_013401315.1 Balaeniceps rex
TTTTTAAACCATAGTTAGTATTAAAATAATGTCTTAGGTCAGAAGTAAAAGATTGTCTGATCATACTAATGGTATACAATCTTTTTTGTGCTCATGCTAGATAGACAATCAGGAGATATCTACCTCAGAGATAATGCTTGAAAACCATAATTTCTCAGAATACACCATCATCCTTTTGGAATATATTTGGAACATTCTTCTATATAGCGTTTCATACTCCCTTAAATAGATGTGTTACAAATGAACTAATGATATTCAGGTATTTACCTGAGTGGGTATGTGAACAGCATCACTGAAAGCAATAAAAAGTTTGGGGGACATAGATGCCTACAATAGTCATATTGCAAAAACCTCTCCTTTGAAACTGAGTTTTATTCTGTATTTTGTTTTTTTTGTTCTGTCATTATTTATTATTTATATTATGGTAAGATTTGTGTTCTCCAATTAAGCTTTAGGTTAGGCACTCTCTGAATAAAATCTATTTCCAGTAAAAAATTATTTACAATAGCATATAAAAATACAGCAGCAGTGATAACATTAAAACAGAATGGGGACCACAAGCAAGAAATTATGTATTATTGGTTTGCTTGCTAGTAATATCTAAGACATAGTGATGTCCTTTCAAGACAATTAGTGACTTGGGAAAATGCTGGACAACAGCATTACAGTTATACATTGACAGGTCCTGGTAATTTACACCTACCTTTCACAAACATCTGTTAAGATCAGTTTTTAATACATCTTGAAACATGCATTTAAAATACTGGAAAGCTCCTAATGTTTGAGTAAGTATTGAGAAAGAACAAGCCCAATGATCAGCTCAAATACAGGCCAGTATTCCAGATAATAGTTACAAACAAACAAACAAAAATGATATTCTAAATGTGGGACTGGGCTGATGAGGAGCCAGGCAACAGGCATTGTGCTAAAGTGAGTCAGTAGGGCTTTGTAGGAAATAAATTTTTTCAAGCAAATCTGATGAAATTATAAAATTGACTGGATATTAGCAAAATATTTAAGACTTCTGTTAATGGATAAGCAAGAAAATCACAGGGGTGGTTTTGTTGCTATGTTTGACCCTGATGAGACTGATTTTAGAGTATTGCATATATTCCTGGTATGCATTCTTCTTGCCTATCCAAGACAAAGTTAATTGCAATGATAAATATCTTCACAAGGGTAAAAGTAGATACGGGTGCAAAATGACTCATTTATTTTTTTGAAGAAAGGCATGAAACAATCTAAGAATGGGAGGGTCACTAAAACAAAATAAGAATGTAGGCACATTTTTAACAAAGGCTGAAAATACAGGGAACTTGTCAAAGTGGCGGGTTCTCTATCAAAAAGGAGTTTTCCAAGAGATATGTTTTAGCTAAACGTGTGATTTGCAATAGGTAAGCTGAAGCAATTGGATGCAGTTAGGCAGTAACCGTGTGAAATTTAATAGCCTATAATATACATGAGCTAATAGTCCCTTGTGGTATTAAACATAATCAAGCCATGAGAAGCAATGGTCTCATCACAATAGCTTTCCTATCTACAATAAAATACCTTTAAGAAATTGACTAATTTTTAAGTTAAGCATTTCAGTACAGTTGAGTCAACAGTAGAATTCCTGCTAAATACATCCTTGAAAGCACCGACACAGAAATAAATAAAAAAAAAGATTTTAAATCATATTGAAAATTACGAAGCAAATACTCAAAAAATAGACTATTTTTATTTACCTAAATCATAGATTAGCAATTGAATAAGGAGAGCATAATAATTTATGCATCTATAAGAAGTATTATTTTAATTTCAGGTTTTAAAATATTTTTTCTAAAGTAATTGATTTACAGATTAACTTCTCGTGTATTTTTGTCAGACACAAAGGCTCAGAGTGCAATCCAACACCCATTGAAGGCTATTAGAATCCTTCCATTAGAACAATAGGCACTGTATCAAACACAGAAATTAAATAAAGTGACAAATAGTAGGGTAAGAGGAAGCAGTGGACGAGAAAATTCAGAATAAATATACAATGGATTATGGCTACAATACAATTACTATGTGTGTGAAGGTTTCAATATTACACCAAAAGGCTGTTTGTGAAAGACCTATTGTGAATATGACATAAATTTCTAACTTTTTTTTAATACATCTCTGAAATGAGTTAATAAAGTTGCATAACCTTTTACAAAGGAAATACATACATGACATGCTATTACAGCTGTCAGACAGGTGTCCAAACATAAAATTCCAGCAATTTTGTAATGCATCACAAATAATTATTGAAAGTAGTTATGAAATTAATCCCAGAAATTTTTGATTGAATAGTATTTGATCAATGCAAATATTTAGAATTGAAATGTGAGATGTATCAAAATTAACAACAAGTGCATGAATATCTGACAAACATTCATTCTTTTCATCAGGGAAACATGATCCCTAGTGCTATAGGAGTTGCTAAATAACAAATGTGGACCTATCGGTTCCCCATTACAAATATAAAGGATAGATTTACTATAATCCCTTCAACTTAATTTGAATGAAAACTCTCTCTTCCACTTTTCCTCCTCACCCCTCCCTTTTCTTGGAGTGACTAAGACATAAGTAGAAAATAGTTGTGTAAATAGGTTCTGTTCATTTCCTACGTGGAGAGACAGACACCGTCTTCTCAGAGTTCTTTTATTTTTTTTCCTTCATATTATTCTCTAAAACAAGCAGGAGGAAAAGTAGGACAGTCTTTTGTAAAATGATTATGCCAAATCTAACAGGCTCTAGGCCACTTTGATGGCAATTTCCATCATTGGACTGAATGAATGGTTGAGAGCAGAAAGCCAAAATCTACTGTCTAATTTTCTGGAAGCCCACTGGCTTTCAGCATCTTAGTTCTGATGCTTATTTCTGCTGCTTTTTCTGCTTCTTGTAATTAAGAAGAGATCTATCAATGCCAGCCATGTGTCCCCCCCCACTTCTCTGCAGTACCTCCATCCAGCAGCTTGGTTCACTGTGGGAACTAGAGGAGTCCATTACAGAATAATGAAACCACCTTTATCGAACCTATCCCAGCAAGGACGGAGGACACTGTGGGCCCAAGTTATAGGAAACTAAGAGTATGAGCAAAACATAACAGAAAAAACATTCCTTCAGAAGAATGTCTCCTACTATGGAGGCATTCTTGGACCGTGCTTTTGCTTCTGCTATTGTGGCAGTTAGAAGCATGTACACCGATGGACATATATACACATATATGCATGCATGTGATGTTTGCAATTCCAGACCTGCACTGGATGCCAACAATACGGTCAACATTTGGTAAGAAAATGACGGGAAGATAATACAAATAGAGGAAGACCAGGTGAACAGCTGAGTAAACCTCATTAAATTATAAAGAACAAAATTCAAATGACTGATGCAAGGGGAATAATAATGACCCCAAATGTCCAACTAGTTAAATCCAGCAGAGACAGCAATTTCTCTAATTCATCCAGAGTCACTAACATCATTCTCATCAACATATTCCTTTACACATTCAAGTGTTATTCAAGTATTGCTCACTTATAACTTATTTTGCTAGCTGATTAAAATGTTGAGTATTGAAACTGGCACAGGTTCAACCATCACAGTTCATTAAATTACTTAGGAGATGTGGACTGCAGTAGGAAGGCCCATGTGGTAAAATGAAATGTTCTATTTATCAAATCATACCCTGCTGTGCTATTCATTTGGTAATAAAAACTTTATTTTCTCCACTTGTGTCCTCTCTCATTAATGAGATAAAAAGCATAGTCAGTTTATTGGCTTGTATAAATATCTGAACAATCAATCAAAGGCCAACAAAATATAGGTAAAGCTCCTCTGGAACAAAAAATAAGTGTTTATTTTTGGAGAACTAAATATGTTCCTTTTTATAATTTCCTGACCTTTGTGGCCTAATCAGTCTTCAAATATACTAAAGTGATAAAAATACATTAACTGACTGTCATGGTTTAACCCCAGCTGGCAACTAAGCACCAACGAAGCTGTTTGCTCAGTCCCCCCAGGTGGGATGGGAGAGAGAATCGGAAGGGTAAAAGTGAGAAAACTCATGGGCTGAGATAAAGACAGTTTAACAGGTAAAGCAAAAGCTGTGCATGCAAGCAAAGCAAAACAAGCAATCAATTCACTACTTACCATTGGCAGGCAGGTGTTCAGCCATCTTCAGGAAAGCAGGGCTCCATCACGCGTAATGGTTACTTAGGAAGACAAAATGCTGTAACTCCGAATGTCCCTCCCTTCCTTCTTCTTCCCCCAGCTTTATATGGTGAGCATGACATCATATGGTATGGAATATCCCTTTGGTCAGTTGGCATCAGCTGTCCCAGCTATGTCCCCTCCCAACTTCTTGTGCACCCCCAGCCTACTCACTGGTGGGGTGGTGTGAGAAGCAGAAAAGCCCTTGATTCTGTGTAAGCACTGCTCAGCAGTAACGAAAACACCCCTGTATTATCAACACTGTTTTCAGCACAAATCCAAAACACAGCCTCATTCTAGCTACTATGAAGAAAATTCACTCTATCCCAGCCAAAACCAGCACAGTGACAAAGATAATTCTAATGATATAAAGACAAACGTTTCAGTTGTGCAGCTCTGATATGTTTGTTTTGCCTCTTTTCACATGATTTTGCCTTGGTGAAAACGGTGTGATAAATACCTTGTATTCAGTTTGGACAAAGAAAAGCCTTGAGAAAGCTAATCACCATTTGGGCCACAGGACTGGATCATGAGACAATATATATGTTATTCCAGTTCAGACCAGTGTCTCTGAGAAGCTATTCTTTTCACTCACACATTAGTACCTGGAACAGATTTAGTCCTAGAAATTTCCTGTTTGGGCAAGAAATTGGCTGTTTGGGCAAAGCAGCTAGAAGCAGAACAAGTTATGTCCGTAATCACATTTGTGGGAGTGGAGAAGTCAAGGGCAGTGGGTGTGTACAGACTGAAAGTGTCTCGTGTTTACTTAATTAGTATAAAGAGAACTAGGTTATTTCATATTTTGAAAAATATTTTCATATTTTGAAATATTTTCATATTTCAAT
Source organism: Balaeniceps rex (assembly GCA_013401315.1). Classification (NCBI taxonomy): domain Eukaryota; kingdom Metazoa; phylum Chordata; class Aves; order Pelecaniformes; family Balaenicipitidae; genus Balaeniceps; species Balaeniceps rex. The sequence continues at coordinate 8,670 of VYZW01012678.1, forward strand.
AAATATGAAAAGCATCATCATCACTTAGAAAATTTTGTTTTCTGTTCAAACTTTTACCGTGATACCTCTCTGGAGTCTAGCCCTGGAGACCACTAATACTGTATTGCCATTGCTAGTCACACATGTATTGGATTTGCATGGCAAGGTTTTGGCAGCAGGGGGGCTACAGGGGTGGCTTCTGTGAGAAGCTGCTAGAAGCTTCCCCTATGTCCCATAGAGCTAATGCCAGCCAGCTCCAAGACAGACCCACAGCCGTCCAAGGCCGAGCCAATCAGTGACGGTGGTAGCACCTCTGTGATAACATATCTAAGAAGGGGGAAAGAAAACCTGCGCAACAGCAATTGTAGCCAGAGAGAGGAGTGAGAATATGTGAGAGAAACAAGTCTGCAGACACCAAGGCCAGTGAAGAAAGAGCAGGAGGAGGTGCTCCAGGCACTGTAGCAGAGATTCCCCATGGTGTGGCAGGCCATCCCCCTGAAGCCTGTGGAGGACCCCACGCTGAAGCAGGTGGATGAGCCCAAAAGAGACTGTGACCCCATGGGAAGCCCGCATGGGGGCAGACTCCTGGCAGGACCTGTGGACCCATGCAGAGAGAGGAGCCCACACTGGAGCAGGTTTGCTGGCAGGATTTGTGACCCTGTGGGGGACCCATGCTGGAGCAGTCTGTTCCTGAAGGACTGTACCCCATGGAAAGGACCCATGCTGGAGCAGTTCATGAAGGACTGCAGCCCGTAAGAAGGACTGATGTTGGAGAATTTCATGGAGGACTGTCTCCCATGGGAGGGTCCCCACGCTGGAGCAGGGGAAGTGTGTATGAAGTCCTCCCCTTGAGGAGGAAGGAGCGGCAGAGACAATGTGTGGTGAACTGGCCAGAACCCCCATTTCCCATCCCCCCTGTGCCACTGAGGGGGAAGGAGGTAAAGAATTTGGGAGTAAAGTGAAGCCTGGGAAGAAGGGAGGGGTGTGGGGAAGGTTTTTTAAGATTTAGTTTTTATTTCTCATTACCCTACTCTGCTTTGATTGGTAATAAATGAAACTAATTTCCCCAAGTCAAGTCCGTTTTGCCCATGACAGTAATTGGTGAATTGTCTCTCCCTGTCCTTATCTCGACCCACGAGCCTTTCATTATATTTTCTCTCCCCTGTCCAGCTGAGAAGGGGGAGTGATAGAGCGGCTTTGGTGGACACATGGCGTCCAGCCAGGGTCAACGCACAACATGCCACAGGCTTTGTACAGAGTTTGCAAGACCTTAGGACTGAGGCTTGTCAGGCTCACTCTGAACTTGTCTTGACCTTCCTGGAGCCTTGTTTTTACTTGGTTGAGCTGTGACAGCAACTTTTTTTGTGAGCAGGAATCTATGTCTAAGCTGTTTTACTTTTGCTTATCTTTGTGTGGTACTACCATAGTTTTTATATAGATAACAGTAACAAGCTGTTATTTCATGTAAAATGAAAAATTTATGACTGTAACTTAATAATGTAGTGTGGAGAAATATATGCCTCTTATAACAGCAGAGGCCTTGAGGAGTGGGAATACAAGATGCAGCATAAGCGAGTACAGGCATGGGATGATAAGAGAAGGGGCACAGGCTTGGCAGTGCTTATAACCCCATCATTATAAACAACTCACCAGTGGTCAGTTAAATAAGTGCAGACCTGGAACTTGACAAAAACCATTTGAGGGGTAACAAGGAGAACAAATAGCAAACAGTTACTCTATGTAAAATGCACCATATCTAGCAAATTTGTGTATAACGTGAACTTGCAGACCAATGAAGAAAGACCAAGGTGTAAAAGTATGTTAGCAATGTTAAAATGACCTCAGACAGATCCTAGAGAGAAAGAAGAAACCACCAGTATCATTCTCATGCTTGGTGAAGGACAAGGGATGCTGATGACTCACTGCCCCCTACCCCAACGGATGGAAAAAAACCCAGGAAAGGTAAACCCAGGAAGTGTGTGTAAAACAAAGTTAAGTGTGTTGTTATTATTACTTATAACTTTTCTGTACAACAGGATTCTTTTTTTAAATTTACTTTTCTTTCTTGTGGTGGGTTGACCTGGGCTGCCAGATGCCCACTCAGCCACTCTCTCATTCCCCCTCCTCAACAGGACAGGTGGAGAAAATAAGAAAAAATAGGATGAAATAGATCGTGGGTTGAGATAAAGACAGGGAGATCACTTACCAAGTACCATCATGGGCAAAACAGACTCTACAAAAACTGATCTAATTTATTGCCAATTAAAATAGAGTTGGATGGTGAGAAACAAAGACAAAAATCTAAAACACCCTTCCCCAGCCCCCCTTTTCCCAGGCTTAACTTTACTCCTCCGTTCATGACTCTTCTATCTACTCCCACCCCAAGGGGTGCAGGGGGAGGGCGAAGAGGGCATTGTGGTCAGTCCATAACAGCTCCTCTTTGACGCTCCTTCTTCTTCACGCTTTTCCCCTTCTCCAGCATGGGCTCTCCACAGGCCACAGTTCCTTCAGGAGATACCCATATGTTGCAGTGTGGGGTCCTTCACAGGCTGCAACGTGGATATCTGCTCACCGAGGTCTCTCCAAGAGCTGCAGGGGAATCTCTTCTCCAGTGCTTGTAGCACCCTTTCCCCTCCTTCTTCTCTCACCTTGGTGTTCCCTCTGCTGTTTCTCACTCTTTTTGTTCCCCCCTTCCTCCCTCTGTTGTTTTTTCTCCCCGTTCTTAAATATATTTCTCTGAGGTGCCACCACCTTGGGCTGTGGGGCTCAGCTGTGCCCTGCGGTGGGTCGGTTGGAGCCAGCTGGAACCGGCTGCGTCTGGTGCGGGGCAGTCCCAGCGCCTCCTCACAGAGGCTGCCCCTGCAGCACTCCCCGCTGATTCCTTGACACCTACACCCAGTATATTCCTTTTTTTGTAAAAAATAGACCTAGATTAATAATAATTCTTTGACCGGACTATTAAGATTTCATTCATACTACAAGTAAAATCTTGGGTTTATGTATAATGTATGTTTTCTTTCTGTGATAACAAAATTTTGAGCAGAAAAAGAAAAGCGAGAAAAAGTGTAAAAAATTTTGACTGGTTTTACTTCAGGGCTGCCTGCAGTTTATCATGTTAATAGCAGTTGCCATAACAATCAAATAAGGAGTTAATAGAGATCTGATTCCTTCATAAGCTTTCTTCCTTGTCTACAGGGTCAAGCTTTGAGGTACAATAAAAAGCAAACAGTTATGAAGGAAAATATTCTACAAAGGTCATAAAATGAGAAGCTCATAGGACATTAGAGAGCTTCCCATTTTCCAAAGTGTCCCTGGTATTCCTCGCAAGAACGGTACCTCTCAGGTGAAGAAGAATGATATCTAACTCTCATTTTCTAGGAAAAAAGACAGAGAAATGCAAGTACAACAACAATAATAGCCAAATAAACAAAGTACATGCAAACAAATCTTGGGAACTATAAAACTTTAAAACCTTTTTTTTATTCAGTTTATATAACAGCCTCCAACCAGTGGACTGATTGCTGCCCCATCTCTCTCCAAATTTAAGACAATCAGAAGAGCAAAAAATCATTCAAATGTTACACAGGGCCCTGAGTTACTGGCGAGGACACATTCAGAAACTTATAATCTAAGATATCCCATTCAGTGAAAAAACATTCTACAATTTTTTTGGTTTAACCCCTGCACCAGGCTCAATGACTGCTGCCTCCCCTTCTCCAGCTTCAGCTCTGGAAGTGGCCCCTCTGAGGAGGGAGGGACACCCCCCACACGCAGTCACTGCCTGACAAACTATAGCCCTTTGTGCGCCTGGGCCTGGTGCGGCTGGGGGCCACTGCCCTCAATGAGAAGAAAGCAGAGTGCATTGAGAAAGTGTATAAAAAGAAATCCAAGCAAGCCCAAGGACTGAGAAGGAAGAGTTAGCCACCATGAACATGATACTCCTCCTGGTGAAGACCTCAAGGATGCTGGTGACTTCTTGTAAATATCCTTTCCCATCATCCTTCTTTAGGATGACTGTAACAGTTGACCTTGGGGTCCAGAGGGATGGTGGAAGGACAATACCAAAGAAAAGGGGTAGATACTCGTATGCTTTCTTGTATAATAAACGTAAGGATATTTGGAAGTTTTTCTGTATTGATTTGGGTTATGAGTGCCAGTATTCTAATTAGACTAATAATAGCTGGCTTTTTGTATTTTGCTGAGACTAAAGATTTTACATTCTTGGCTCTACAATATATAGTGTGTTGCCTGTTGTCCATGAGATTTTGAGTATAGCAAGCTATGTCTGCATTGCAGGGCAGACGATTGCTGTGGGGTTTACAGGTTATAGATGTTGAAGTCTGACTCTGGTCTACTTCCGTGGAGCAATGACAATGCTCATTGTTCCCCTGTAAAGCCATTTTTCTATGGAAGGAAACAGGTGTTTCGTATGCCAGGAAACTAGGGTGTGCAGGAAAGAAGGGACCATACTCTAGTACATCCCTTAGGTTTGGACAGAGTGTGTGCATCAAAGGACCATCAAGGAGCACATCTACCTCACAGTATTACACATAGCCACAGAAATTCAGTGACAGGCACAATGCAGAATGGTATAACTCTTCTTTCCGTTGCTTTGGTTTTTTTGCTCCATGTGCTTGAACAGATAATTAGAAGTTATTGATTTAATGCTGATACATTATGTGGAGATTCAGTGAAATAAACAAAGCAGCAACAGAAACAAACTAGCTCACAATGAAAAACTCCTCCTTATTGATAAAGTCATGAAACAAAACAGAGACGTGATCTTTATATTCACATTACACTAGCACTTACAGGTCCAAAACCAAAATGAGACCTCTTTCTTTCATAAGTGGTACTTAGGTAAAACTGAAGGCAGTATTTGTTCTAGAGAGTTCATACATTTGTAGGAAATACAGGAAGTACAGCTATAGGGTGGAAAGAAGAAAAGTAATTTCAATAATCAGAGATACCTATAGCTAAGAATAACTAGTTCATCATTTTACATACGAACAACAGTGACAGAAAGATCACTGAATAGCTTACTGGAAATCACACAAGTATTAGAGCCAAAAATTAAATCCAGCACTTCATACTTCTAGCCCAGTGGCATAAACAAAACATTGCCACTTTGCTAGTGTACTTGTACAGGATCTGTTATTGATGCATTGCTCCCCTAGGATTATATACCACTCACAAAAAAAAGGTTATCCATCTTTCAGTAGGAACTAGGTTACTTAGCCTGGAGCTTTAGCTTAGGTACCATTGGTATGACACTGAATCATGTTATACAGAGTTACCCTATGTTTTGGTGTACTGAGGTGCTCTAGGATCAGGTAGACTTTGAATCATTGTGAAAAAGAAAACTTCCCTATATTTCCAAACAATCTGGCTTTTTGTAACATTATGGGCATTATAGCTGTATATATTTAGATGTAAGAAGATTGGGATGTCAGCAAATCACTATTATCTGGTACTGGTTCTATAAGCGGCAAACTTAAACTTCCATTTCTTTCCTGAACACTGCTAATCATTTTGCCACCTACTTCTCCCCTTTCCTACATCATTTGTTTTATCTACTTGTAATGTTCTGTCTGGCATCAAACTGAGTAATAATAAGTTAAAACCTTTTCTAAGCTTTACCTACTACTGCAAATGTGAGCAATTCTCAAGTGGGTGGAGAGGAGTGCAGAGTCACAGACAATATCCTGAGGCAAGTAGGTAAGAATTTAGATATGCCTGGCTGAGGTTAGTTGAAGTCCAGGTAGAAACATGTTGGAAAGCAGAAGGAGATTTGGCTGCTTAAATATAGACTTTTTGGAGCATTTTTTGCAATAAATATAAAATTCCACCTAGCCTCCCACTGTTCAGAAGAAGTCTCCTGCAGGTCACACTTCATATGCAGATACCTCAGTCCCTTGCAGATACCTCAGATACCCTAAAGTTTTTGAAGGGGCCTTAGAGACAGAAGCTTGTATTTGGGTGTCTGAATTGTGCCTCAGGTGCTTTAACCATTTCCTTCAGTTTCTCTCGCCTGACTATGTGCTGCAGTAAGGTAACAGGACTATTCAGAAAGCAGGGATTAGTGTTTGCCCTGAGGTGTTTCTGGGGAGGATTTGGTACTACAAAGTGGAGACAGTGATGCTTCTTGCTGGTGGAAGCGTAGGCAGGAGATTAAAGGGAGAAAAAGCATGGTGGTTGTTGTATTGGTGTGTGAGAAAGCTGGTGATGGTGGAGAAAGGCTCTCATATGAGAGAGGGAAGCTCAGCATGGAAGGGGTGAGAAGAGGATGCTGAGATCTTGTCTTAGCAGAGAAGGACAGAAAGATATGATCTGGTGGGTTTGGGCTATGCAAATCCATGTTTCTCTTTGTCGGGAAAACAATAGTTGCCCCCCCCCAATTGTTTTTGCATCTTGTCTCCATCAACCACTCAAACTTATTCAAACCAAGCTTAAATAAGAATTAAAATATTCCTAAATGTATGATGCTTTAAAATATTCATCATCATTATCAAATGTCCTTGATTCAAGCAGGGGAGGCACCAAACCTCAAAATAAGTATTCATTAGATATATTTGGCAGGCACTCTTGCTATGAAGATGAATTTTAAATCTTCCAAATTAATTTAAGAATGTGGGAGAGACAAATTTAGCCAGAAACTAAATTAGACTAAATTCTTATGGATTCTTATTAATAATAGGAATAGCTATCAAATTGAAGTGGGTCATTGCAGTAAGGCTCAATAATTTACAGTTTCCCTGGCCTATTAGAAGACAGCAAAATTTAAGTATTATCCACTTGTCATCCAGTTTGAGATTAGAGATTTCTCTTATTAAAATGGATTACTGGCACATTCTTGCAGTAGACAATGAAACAACATAAATGATAAAGAGAAAAGCCAGTGAAAGTGCTTCACACCCAAGTGAAGAATTGGTAGAAGATACTCAGAAAAAAATGCACACAAGCAGTGAAGGGGAAGAGTTAACACCGTGTTGCAGCATAAAGTTGGAAGAAGAAATACCAAGAAGGATATATAGCACATGGTTTGATGAAGGGTACCTAAGCTGTATTTCATCTGATATTATGCAAATCATTTTGAGTATGAAACCTCGAAAGGCAAAAACTCTGTGCAGGCTGATAAGCCAACATTTTTGGCTTATTTTTCAGTGGCAAGAATGAGAAATGAAAGTGAATGGATTTTATGAGCAACCAGACAACAAACCTTGCAAAAGAACTAATGGCTGCTTACGTTTCCTGGCTAATTACTAAATATAAACACCTACACACAGTCAGATAAATAAATGCTCATTCTTCCCAATGCATCTAGAAGATGTTCCATTATACAGGGGAAAGATTTGCAACTCTGTTATAATGCATTTTGTTGTCCAATGATAAAGTTATTTGTATTCAGTGATGAAGTTACTTGATGCATTGCTAAGAACTGCCAATAACAGAACCTCTTAAAATGTGACCCCAAAATACTTGTAATTCATTGAGTTTAGAAATATATTTAATTCAGCTTGACCACTTGCTATTGTGAGATACTTTTTTGATGGGAAGATTAGGATGCTGTCTTATTTAGCAGTTCATTTCAAAAGAAGATAATAGGAAAACACTGTATATGAAAAAGGGCTATAGTGAGCAGATCAACGTAGCAACAGAGCTGAGAAGTGTTGGGAAGCAACAGAGTTTAAAAAAAAAAATCTAGAAGAGAAATCTTATGGCTTCCTAAGTGAATTTATATCAAACATAAAGTGTTCTAAAAGTGACATAGAAAGAATAAATTTAATATTTTGTCTCTTGAATTCTAGACTGGTTTATGTTTTGTAGAGAAATGGGATTAAGCCATCTTGTGGAAAAATCTAATGCTCTTTTTTGACCTAAAAATTGCATTTATTTCATACATTTGCTTGAGCTGTTCTTTATCTAAGTTTCAGCCACTACGGGCTCAGTTCAGTTGCCTAAACATTGCCATTTGAGATGACCAAGAGGATCTCAACATCTGTATGTGTTGACAGTTATGACAATATGCCTATGAAAGGTTATGGACAAAAGGACTTACTGACAGATTTGCCTTCCAGAGAGACAACCCTGGAAGGCTGTCTCAGCTTTCACTCTAGGACAGACTAGCTCTGTACCATTGTATGAATGAAGTAAATGAGAAGCATTTAAAATAACATAAAACTGTTAAAATTGCTTCAAATTAGCTGTTTTAGTTTGACCTAGTTAAAAAAAAAAATTCAAAAAGGCACACTTTAACAAATCTGTAAAAGGAACTGTTAGATAAAATTGTCTTGATAAATGAGTTTTTAAAGGTAAAAAGAGTTAAGTTCCTCAAAGGAACAATAAAAAGTACAAGTACAAACTATCTCAATATGGAAGAAGGAGAGGAAGCACAGGTAAGAGATCAATGTGGTTAAGTCATGAGTTCTTCAAATCTGCTCCAACCCACCTAATTTTTTTCCATTACAAGATCAGAGGCCCTGGGAACATAGAAAACTCTGGATATAAGTCTATGGTATCTTGAATTTAGTATGGTTTTAACCTTTATAAATTTTTCTTTTTGTTTTCTTTTTAATAATCCAGGTAAGGAAATAGATTTTTGTTGACTCTTCTACAGAGGCCTCAAACAGTGGTTGGGAAACTGTGCCCAGAGGATTATTATTTGTGCTTCACTGCCAGAACGAAAAGATGTACAGAGAGGAGTTCATTCAGTTTTTTCATTAACAACTGGGATGATGGAATCAAGAGCATATGATTAAATTTTCAGACAACACATAGCTGGGAGGGACTGTAAGCATACTGGAGGATAGGATGAGAATCCAAAATTATCTTGACAAATTGGAGAAATGGTCTGGAAAAAATCAGATGTAGTTCAACAGAGAAGAGTGCAAGGAACTACATTTAGACAGATATAATTAACAGTATAAGTGGGAAGAAAAACAAATGGTTGTGAAGAAATTCATTCCCCGCCTTTCCAGGGATTATAGCAGATCATAAACTGAACTTGAATCTGTAAAATCATCCTGTTGTGAAAAAATCAAACACCTTACTCAAGAATGTAGTCTGCAAGAGGTATTAAATAAGCCTACTTACTTTACTCATTAGTGGGGCAACAGGTAGCGTACTGTCTGGGCAGGTCACCTTCAACAAGTATGTCTTCCAAAGAGAGAAATTTCAAATTAAAGCAATCCCAGATACCAATCAGAGATCTAGAAAACATGATCTAAAAGGAAGCATTGAATATATTAAGTCTAGTGAACAAGATACTGTGCGGAATATGCAAAAAATTCTTTTTTTAAAAAAGGTTATTTTTACAGGAAAATGCATCATGCTGGATCCAACAGCCCAAGAGACTGCTGAGGCTGCTGCAGCTGCCTGCCCTGGATGCAACCAGTAGCAAAGCTGAGCTTGTGTTCCCAATAGGCACACGCGCACAGAGCACATGTATACAACATATATACACACATAGCTGGCCACACAGACCACAGACACACAGAGCACTCCCACAAACACAGACAGCATCAACAGCTTCAGCCTGCCCTCGTCTCTAGCTGAGCAGGGTGAAGGTTTGCTAGTGAGAATATATATACACACACACATACAGATATATGTACACATATATAAATATATATATACATACGTACAACATGGACCTCCCCCGGCAGCTGGGCTCAGACACTCAGTTTGCCCAGTAGCTGTGCTTGGATCCCAGGCTCCCTGGTTTCTGGCACCTGGGCATACAAGCCCCTGAGGCTGAGCCCCTCTCCACTTGCTGGTACAGACCATCTCACTCACACACACAAGCACACACACACAAGCACACACACACGCACGCACACCCAGAGGTGGCTGGGACTCCCCTCGTCCCCAGTAGCCAAGCTCCCCAGGCTTTCACCCTTACAGACACATGCACCAGCAGGTCCCGCCCCTAGACACTCCAGACCCTATGGTCTTTCCAGCAGCTGCTGGCACCCCAAAGTGAGCCGCACCTGTGGTCTTGCCCTGGCAGACACCCCCTCCCTGCCAGCTCCCAGCCCATGTCACCAGCTTGCTGACTCGTCTGGCTGTATCTTCACTAGTGATCACACACACACTCACACACCAACAGTCACTCCAGGTGCTGCACCATGGACACATGGCCTCTGACCCTGGTCCCACCCCCGGGCTGGCACTTGGGTTTCACTCTGGTCTCTCCATTCCAGTTGCTGGCACCCAGCCACACAGACCCTCTGACCTGTGGTCCCACTCCTGTTGCTGGCACTCAGACCCCCTCCCCCACACATGCACACAGAAAAATAGTTAGAAATGGAGTTTAATAATATAATATAATAATAAGACAGAACAGACTGTGCCGATCAAATGCAGGGTATGGCTGGACAAAGCATATTGACCAGCTAACTATTTACATGCAACCAGCCCATTTTATCTCCTTACCCCCATGTTTTCCCAAATTCGTTCCTACCCAGATCCTCTAGAACCCCCTTCAACACCTCTGGTTCCTTTCCTAAACATCCCATAAGTCTTGTACAACCCCCAAATGCTCTTCCCCTGCATCCCATGTGTCCCATAGCCCTAGGCAGTCACCCCACTCTACCCAAAATGTGCTCCAGCATTAACTTATCGTGATGGCTGTCACACCTGGACACTGGGACAGCCTTGGGAGGGGCCCAGACAAGGTGTCCTTTCCTCTAAGTCCGTAATTTAGGTTCCTGCCTGCCTTTGGGTTCTGTGCTGTTCTGGGATTGTGGAGATGGGCTCATGGTGGGGTGATGGCTCGTGGGATGGGCCTTGGAGTAGCTGGGGCAGGGTATTATCTGGGCTTCCCCACCTGCCATTGAGTCTCTGTGCTCCTTTGTGAATGCAGATGATCTTTTTATCACACAACCTAACAGTAATTCTGAAGAAGAAAAGCTTGATCTATTCACATAAAGCATAAGATCTATTCTTAAAGCATAAGAAGAAATGGCATGATTCAGTAATAAGAAAGTCTTCCAAATGATACAGAAGTCCTGAAGTCAATAGATTAGGGAAACTTGGAAGACTTCAAGAAACCACTAGACAAATATCTCTTGGGAATGACATAGGAATAATTGATCATTTCTTTAGAGCACAATAAGAGACTAGATGGCTTATCAAAATCCTTCATGCATTTATTTTTCTACCTCTTTCTGTTAAACAGTTAGACAACTTGAGAGACAAATGTAAATACAAGGTACAAACTTGAGAGGGAGGGGAATACAGTCTGTCAGGTCAGCATTGTAGAACAGACAGCTGATGAACTACTAGGAAGTACAGTGAAATGAAGACTAGAAAACAAAGCTAATGTCTCTCTTGAGCTAATGATTTTTGTTTTTCAGTAAAATTTAGTTTCCAGACCTATCATCTGAGAATATTTTGCAGGCATCCGTGGATGATGAGCACTAAAGACAGAGAGTATTTTTTTAAGTATTAGTAATATTAGTTCTAATTAATTGTAATTATGAATAATAATTTCTGCCTTCCCTTGCCCTATGACCCTGATATTCTGCACATGAGCTAAGCCTTATGTGCAGTCATTTTCCAGTTTCCACATGGTGATGTCTCTGTAGTGAGACATCTTATAGGAAGACTGTTGAGAGTTTTGTATTATATGTCCCAAGCTCTGGAATAACTGAAAGCAATATTTTTGTTGAAAGTTTTATAATAATTTTCCGTGATTATGCTTATTTCTGCAAACATAGTGGGTAGAGATTTCCTTAATATAGTAAGTTCCCAAATATAATGAGGAATATCAAAGAAAAATGTCGAAGATTCATGGAAGACATTTTCTAAACATACACACAGACACACAGAAACTCACATGTGTTTATATACACCTATGTACACGGACGTGTGTACACACACACGTAGACACAAAGTGGTTAAAGGGAAAGAAGTATAATGCATCATTAACATTTAAGCACCAACAAAATAAAGTGATGAAAACTGAAGGAAAAAAAAAAGAAAGACTTCCCACTAGACATTAAAAACTGGGAATGATATTTATTTGTATAATTTCCAAACTACATTATTATTGTAGCTGTCAAATAACTCTAATGTTTGTGAATTATTTAAATGTTGGGAAAGTTATCCATTGTCAAATTGTCTTCTTTGATTGAACAGTTTCTGAATGACTAGCCTGGATTTTCCCTTTTTTTAGATTCAGGCCATTACTTCATTATATCATTCACAACAGTTTTAAGACATGTCTCCCATTGGTGAACACTTTGCCAGAAGAGTAAAGAACAGGTGGTCACAGGTAGTCTCAGGCTGAAAGCCAAACCTAGAATATTCAATGGAAATACTAGCTAAATTAAATAGTGAAATGCATGACATTCTTCCTGAATGTGATCATCAGCAGAAGAGCAATTCACTAGCAGTCAGCTGAAAGAAGAAAAAAATGCTGGTGGCACTAACTCTTTTGCAGGTTCAATAATATTGTACAGCTAGACCTGTAACAGATTTCAGCAGAATTAATCCCTAGATTTCCAAGACTCTTTCAGGTTACATGCTACGAGTGAAACTTTTAAAGGCAAGTTCCTTGTAGTTACTAATGTCAGCACATAAGTTTTCCTCTATAGTTTAGTGCTACTTTTCAGCTCGTTGAACAGACAGTTAGTTGTAAAATTTCTGTTTATGTAAACAATACTTATCCAGCTAATAGTCTGTACATAGTAATAACAATTTACCCAAATTCTACATTTTCCAACCCCTTGGAAAGAAATCTAGTGAAATAATTCTCATTAGGTCATTCAGCCTTTCGCTAGTATATGCAAAATACGCATTAAATAACCAACATTAACAGAAGACATCAGGACAACCCCTGAAAATGTTTAGAAAAGTACCCTTATCTGTGTTAACCATTCATGGAATAATGTGTATTTCTTAAAAAAATATTTTTTTCTAATTAAAGTATAAATAATAATACAGTCCGGTTAAGATCTTTTTTTACATTACACTTTCGCATAATTAACACTATACATAGTTATAAGAACAGAATAATCTTCCTTGTAACTTGTCTGTACTTTGGTTAGATGTAATACTTGTTTGGAATTTTAATTTTTACATAATTTTGATGCATATGAAACAGAAATATTTATGGTTTATTTTGAGGATGACCTAGCAGTTAGAGATGGAATTTTGGAATCTTCTGAGATCTTTGGTTTCCTTTCTGAATTCTGCAGATGAATCACATCAGAGCATTTGCTTCAAATTCCCTATATGTGATGCAAATTTAATAATATATTTAATAATAAGTGTTGGTGTGTAGCAAAATTATTTAATTTTTATGGATAACTTTGAGATACTCACATGGTTTGTACTGTTTAATAAGTGCTTTGTTTTTACTAGAGGCAAAATACTTGTTATTGTATTTGTGAAGAAATCTGTTCCAACAGTCTGAGATTCGTGCCTATCCACTTAAAACAAAATAATAAGGACGCATATAGTTGTGGATTTTTATATATATATCTTTGAAAATGGTTATGACTTTCTTAAAGGTTGATATAATCAGCAACAGATCTGTCATCTGTGCTAGTGTTCTTAATAGAGGCTATCGTTGAATGTCCTCTCTAGAAATGTAATCAGACTGCAGAGAACTGATTAATAAAGCTTCAGTTCAACTTCCTAGACATTATCATTTAATGTTTTACAATAACCTATGGTACTACAAGTAATTTAAGAGTTCAGAGTATCTAATAAAGTGACTGTTCACCCTTATTGTAGCTCCTTTGTCTAGGAAAATCATTCGGCATCAAGTTATAGAAAGGACAGGATGTGTTACCAAATAATAAATCACTCTATGAAAGTTCAGGGCAAATACTGTCTTTTTAAAATATGATTCCATTGAGTAACCATTGAGTTTAAAAAATATTTAAGTAATCTTAACTAAATACCATTGCTGTTCCATGCGTAAAAATACCACTGTGACCAGCTGGGGTTTTTTGCACAAAGGATGGTCTAAAATCTAGTTGCTATAAAGGCATCACGCAGGGCCATAATGCACCTAAGTACTTGAAAAAATATGCCAAAATAGAATGTTTTGTTTTTCATAATAGACAGTAAAATGCAAAATTGCAAAAGAAGAAGAGACAAGGAGATAAAGAAATTAATAGCTTTGCCTTATTTAGCATTTACTATGTGAGTTCATGGTAATATTGCCAGTTATTAACAAAAAATGATTAAGGGTAAAAGTAATGCCAAACAACAGGCAAGAACATTTTACATAAATCAAGACTAATTGGTTGTTCATGTAAATTAAGCATCTTGCTAAAGAAGTTCACAAGACACGAAAGACTTGATGCAAGATACACAAGAAAAATGATTTTTTCCAATAACATAATAATTTTAATAATTACAAAATATCATTAGCAAAAAGTTGTTTGGTGCTGGTTCCTTTTTTGATCATTCTGCCAAAAAAATGAAAGGTAATAAATTATCTGTGTCTACTGGGAAAAAAAAAGACAAAAAGTCATAAGCTCAAATGTCAACTGATCCTGGCTTGGGGCAGAACTGTTGAGTAAATAACCCTATGAGTTTCCTCCCAGTCATATTTTATACAAGTACATAATTTGAAATTGATAAAAGTTTTAAAAAATGCTTAGCTGAAGTAAGCAGAGCAGTCACACATCTCACATTGTGCATCCCTGGAGCTGTATGCATTTGTGGTAGTTCTGTGACATAGAACAGTGTTGCACCTACCCAGCTTTTTTCTCTTACGGATGTCAAAGGGCATTATAAAGACATCCAAGTATATTGTCCTGATTTCTCAGATTGGGTAACAGAGTCAATTAAAGGTTAATTGATTTCTCCTAGGTCTGAGAGGAAGTTAGTAGCATAGGAATATAATGAATCTTTGCTGATTCCCAGCTTTAACCACAAGTGTATCATAGCTAGCGGTGTTCATAGTACTTTGAAAAGAAACCTCGTGTATGTAATCAGTAACTGGAAAAATGTACTTGACATGTTAGTATGGCATACTGGCATATTTAAGTTAATGCAATATATAGTTATTCTTAGAACACAGGGGTTATGTTTCTAATTGAAAGTTGAGGAAAATTACTTCCCAGTTTTTTAATTTATTTAATGGTGAAAAATTTTCTTCCATATGTTTGGACTGTATTTTCATAGTTCAAAAAGTATTAAGCTAGAAATATTAAAATAGAATTTCTGTATTGTTTCTGTAATGCCATAGGTATTTTCATCAATACTTGATTTTCAGAAACTTATTTTTAGGCTGGTAGGTGCAAGTGGAAATTAGAGGTAGAAAAGGGTAAATATGGCCACTTCTGTGTTGGAGTCCTTTGAAGTGTAAATAGTTTCCTAATTGGACAAAAGCAAGTTGAGAATACTGGGGTTTTTTTACATCTGAGTGACTTAAAGTGGTCTGTTGCATGGGCTTTTCATAAACGACACAGACAATATTGAAACACCAATGACATACAAAATAATGTTATAAAGACAAAGAAGAAACAAAGTTATTTTAATGCCTAATTATTATTGACTTTCTAATAGACTGTCATTTAAACAGTTACTCTGACTCATTCTACCAGGAAAGTAAACATATGTAAGTATTACA
Source organism: Balaeniceps rex (assembly GCA_013401315.1). Lineage (NCBI taxonomy): Eukaryota > Metazoa > Chordata > Aves > Pelecaniformes > Balaenicipitidae > Balaeniceps > Balaeniceps rex. Next base: position 24,244 of record VYZW01012678.1, read on the forward strand.
AAGATTTATTGTATGTGATTGTACACGCTCAGAGCTCAGAGCTCAAAGTATATGGATCTGTTTAGCAGCTGATTAAGCCACTTATGTTTGCAATAAAGATCATTATATATAGTTTATAATCTTTTCATTTTACTATGTGATACAATGTTGTCTTTTTCATTAAAAGTTTCTTATTTAATGCTTTATCCATGATTTGTCACTGACACATTACAATTAGTTTGTTGAATTGCTATAGAAGGCATTTTCATTTAAGGCCACTATTAGCACAATTAATTAGGTCTTGAAATAAATAACAACAAAAATCATCAGTCCTCAAACTACATCAAGATTTTTGACTAGTTTCATTCAAGTCTCTGACTCACATTTTTCCTATGTCTCTGGAGCTATGCTGAATCTGAAAAATGTCTCAAAAAGGGATGAAGGTCACTTCACAGTTTCCTCCAAATTTTTTCTTGTTTCCACCTTATTATTCCACAGAAAAAAACAGGCGGAGGATTCCCCAAACATAAACATGATGTGCTTGGGGGGTGTGTGTGTGTTATGTTTTTTTAATTATTATTTTATCTCCATGCAGCATAAGTAACCCCATCTTTTACTGTGATTTCCTTAGTTGAGTCATACAATCTGCAGGGAAATCTTTCACAGACAGCTATTTCCCCTCCTTGAAGTGAGATTCATGTTTTAAAGGTTTTCTTCCACAGATTAAATACGAAGAGCATGAGGCATTTCTCTTATCATAGTTATGTATTTATATATGCATTTTTATGATATACTTATGTTGCCAGATATATACATACATATTTAAACAACATTCTTAAACAAGGAAGAAAAACCAAGATAATTCAAATTTTAAAAAGTATTAACATACTGTTGTGACTGGAAAGTAGTGATAAAAACCCCCAAAATATCAGAGTCTCACCTTTGTTGCCAAACCTTTTGTAAACTGATGTCAAAGTGTCACACAGGTACTTTACATTCAGACAGTACTATCTTAGTGTCATAAAAATGATTATGTGTGTTACATCTTTGGACACTCATAGTTTCAAAGCCTGTGCTATGCAAAACCTGAATACATACCAGTCATGGGCTAACAACATTCTTGCTTCAGTCTGGATGAGGAAAACACTACTTGACCTGAATTTCCCGATTGTCCGCAGTGACATGCTTTTGTTCACTCTGTACACCACTCTTGGAGAACACAAGTTGAATTCCTTTTGGACAAAACTAAAGTGGAAGGTGTATTGCAGGAGTGAACCTACTGCACTCCAACTTAGGTGACATAAGTTTCAGTCAATGGGAACAGAATAGGGTTCGTCAGAAGCTAGCTCCTCAAACCATGTATAGTTCTAAGTACCACCGTTTCCACTCTGCTGATCCACTTTTGCCAGGCTGCACACCCTGCTGGTGTAGGTGTAGCCTCTGTGGACTGAAGTCCCTGATTCCATTTTCAGTCTCACAATGAGTACCTCTACAGAAACATTCCTATACAAGGCCTACTTAAAAGTATGTACTAGCAATACTGGAGATAACTTTAGTTCTAATTCCTATTTCTTCAGCTCAAATCAGAAAAAAAAAACTCCTATATTATATTTGTCCTGGTTTCAGCTAGGATAGTTAATTTTCTTCCTAGTAGCTGACATAGTGCTGTATTTTGGATTTAGTATGAGAATAATGCTGATAACACACCGATGTTTTAGTTGTTGCTAGGTAGCGCTTACCCTAGTCAAGAACTTTTTCAGCTTCCCATGCTCTGCCAGGTGTACAAGAAGCTGGGAGGGGGCACAGCCAGGACAGCTGACCCAAACTGGCCAAAGGGCTATTCCATACCATATGACATCATGCTCGGTATATAAACCGGGGGAGTTGGCTGGGGAGCAGCAATCGCTGCTCAGGGACTGGCTGGGCATCGGTCAGCAGGTGGTGAGCAATTACATTGTGCATCACTTATTTTATATATCCTGTTATCATTAGTATTATTTTCTCTCCCTCTGCTGTCCTATTAAACTGCCTTTATCTCAATCCATGGGTTTTACTTTTTTTTTCCCTGATTCTCTTTCCCATCCCACTGGGGGAGGGGGAGGGGGAGTGAGCGGCTGTGTGGTGCTTAGTTGACAACTTAGTTGCCAACTGGGGTTAAACCACGACAATATTATATTTACATTATCTGGGGGACATGGATGGCTTTTCATCCTCTGATAGAGGCTGAGCGTCTGATTGTATGTTTGCCCACACATATAAGCATTTGGGAAACCAAGATAATAACAAAACTAACAGGAGAGTTTCCTGAAAAACACAACTTTTGAAATTTGAACACCCGTAATGACAGCCTAGAGGCCTTACCAGCATCCTTGGTTGGTGTATAGTGGCAGAGTTTAATTTTATTTTAATTTAATTCTATAATAAAAAAAGTTTCACAGACTTTTTTTTGCTTTGTACAAGAAAGAGCAAGTGAAAGCTAATAGAACTAGAAAGTGGACTACAAACCCTTCATTTCAGACTGGGAAGAATGCCAGTTTGGTAGGTAGACTTTAATCAACAACAACAAAAAAATTATAGTAAACAAGCTGTGGGATTTGACAGATGGTGCAAAATGGTTGGTATGGCCTGGCAAGAAATATTTTTTTTCCCTCCTGAATTAATTTTCATGCTTTTATTTCTGTGGGGGAAAACAGATATTAACATGAAATATCCAATATTTGGAATATTAACTTTGGATATAGAAGATTCAAATTCATGTTCCTTGTCCAAAACAAGCAAAGAAAGGATTTAACTGTTCCCTTCTAATTTTTCCAATACTCCATCAGACTACTGATGAATCTTCAATACTCTGTCAGACTACTGGCAATTTTAACATTCTTGATCTGGTTTTGTTTAGAAATTCTGCCTGCAACCCTAGAATGTAACTCTCCCTAATTCTATTTTTGTTGAAATTAATACATTGTGTCCCAAACCTGTAATCATACCTCAATGAAGAAGTTTTTAATTTAAAATTTATGATTAGCTTAGGTTATATATTTATCTCAATACATTTATTTTTATACACTTATCTCTTTCTTACATTCATCTTTTTAGTCATACAAAAAAGAATTAACAAATATTACAAGCAGTATAGAAGATTGAATAGTTAGAAGGTAGACTTAAAACTCTTTTGGGCTGAAAACAGAAATAGTTAATGGCTTTGAAACACTCATAAAATAGTATTAAAGAAACCTTCAAAAATTTAACAGAAAAATCAAGTGGGGCAGCTGTGTTAAGAAGAGTCTTGATAATGGCTATTATGATACAAATAACATCAGAAACTGATATGCTATTTGTATGTGTGTTTGTTTTTATATGTGTGCTTGTGTGAATATTATGATAAAATAATATTGCTTTGGTGACAAGAGTTGTTAAATTAAGGAAATATTACATTAAACAATGGCAGTCCTTCCATTTCTTTTGAAGAGAAATAGTGTCAAGTAGCAAACAACAGAGTTTGAAGGTCATGACTGTAGAGACAACTCTGTGAGAAAAACATGTTGCATTTATTTTTCCCTTCTAATAGTGTTTCTAACAGCCAATGCTGTTGCAAAGTAATATTTATGATGTCAAACTCTGTCTCTCATACTCCTTCATTCATTATTGCTGCTCAGTGTCATTACTTTCTTCTTTCCTCCAGCAGCACTAACCTTGCCTCTGTCTGTAAAACACAGACTACTTTAGCTTGCAGATAATGATGAGTAGTTTCAGTGCACCCTTAGAGTTTAGATCATTATCTAGTACATGTTTCCCATTTCTCTGCTTTCATTTTTAAGATATTTGTGTACATATTTCTCTGGCATTTTCCTTCCAATGCAATAGCATCCTCCGCTATAGTCCTCCTTCCTGAAGATATCACTATAACTTTTTCTGAAAAACACTTTTTAAAGAAATTTCAGCAAATCTAGGTTGCCAAGTCCAGACTGATTGATCACTTAAAGAGTGAAACTGCATCAATGCTGTTTTCTGCCCATTTTTTCAGGCTTCTTATCCTTTCTAACCTCTCAGGAAAGAGTTCATCATTTCTTTCCAGAATTGCTATCCATTTTTCTGGTCTCACATAATAAATCTTGTCCCATAACTACTTACCTTGTTTACGCACTCTTGGCATCTTATTCATTGACAAATCACAGTTGGATATCACCTTTTCAGTTCTCCTGCCCCATTTCTCTGAAATTCTTCCTTTTCCACCACAAGACATTGCATAACTTTCTACTTCTTAAACCTTATCTTCAACCTTGCCTCCCCTGACATTTTGTTGTGCTTTATCTATAGAAATAACGTTACATAGAAATTGTCTCTTTCTTTTTTTTCCCTTTTGTTTTTTCTCCACTGTGGAGGTAAGCATCTAACACAACTGGCTAAAACTGTGCTATCTATCATAGCAGCAAATATTGTGCAACTTTCTCACATAGCTATATCTGCATAGATTGTGAGTGGAGACTAGATCTCCCGATTTGTTCAGTATTCTGTGACACATTCTTTTCCGTCACAACAAATTTGTGCATTTCTTAAAGGTGATCCTTCAAGATACCTGGATCTATTTCCCTCAGTTTTAACTACTCAGTTGTCGGTATGAGTATTTTTCATCAGGTGTGTACATTTCATTTTAAAAAAGCATGTCAGAGCTTGTGGAATTTATTTTTGGATCACGAGCTTTGTCTTTTGCTATGACAAAAGTTTATTGAGTGATGCCAACAGAAAATCAAACAAATAACATGAAGAAAAAAATCCATTAATGTTCAATTCACTGTAAGTGATAATTAGTTCTGGCCCCGTTCATTTTCCCTTTGAATTTAATTTCTGTGGATGGTTACAGCTAAGAATCATAACTTAAGTTTCACATGTTGGATATTCAGCAGCAAGGAACAGGCTATACACATCAATTTATCAAATTTAAAATAATAATAAATACTGACTGGGAACACTTCTCAGTAGTGAGACTGGCTAATAGTAACCTTCAGCCAGAGATGCAGCCAAATGTCAAAAAAGAACAGTTGTAGTATAATGTCACCATCTTTTCTGGATAACCACCACTACATGTACAAACATGTAAAATGTTACACTAATTGAAGATTATGTGTGTTTGTCCCCTTCCTAGGGTTATGCTTATCACAGGTAAACCAAATTGCCTTTTATTATATGCAGAGATCTGACATTGCTTACTACTACTCATTATCTCAATTTCATATTTTTTTTTACTAAAACTTTATGCCTTCCCTTAAGCAAACTGACTCAATATAACTACTATCTATGAAGTTCACTTTTGTGAATCATATTTTTTTCCACTAGCTACTCCTTTTTAAAAGAAAAAATTCAACATTTAAAAAATCTCTGTTCTTTGGTATCTTCATGCTCCCTGAACTTTATTTCCTCAGTGTTATCCAATTTAAAAGTAGATACTTTACTTCTGAGCTTATGATGTGCCTACTGAGATAAAAATAATCCCACACTAGTTCTATGAATAAACATTTAGCCGATTTCTTCTACTTATCTTTTGCAATCTGTGAGTAAGATCATGAAAAAAACTAAATGACAGGTCTAAGACGAAAATCGTCATTAAAAATAATCTCCTCAAAGATTTATCCAAATGTTTTGTTTGCAGGGTGGTGAACTCTATTCAAACCTCACACAGATGAGGCATACAAAGCACCAGAGTCTTCAGCTGTGAAACAAAGCCCTAAAACATTACTGGTGAGTATTCAAAGTGGTGCTAGCAGAGATTCAGTGTGGCTGAAAATGTCTCTGGAAGATGAAACTTTGCAGATTTTTTTCTGTACACAGAAAGTTTGCATTATGTTTCCATTAGAAGTCTTACAATGCTAAGGTTTGGGAAACATGTTTTTCCACTCTTCTGAGCACTCAACTTGTTGTACAGACAGATGTGTTTTCCTTTTGCATCTTTGAATGATTTCTCTAGGATCCAGCTGGGGCATACAAGTAACAAAAAAGTGGCTGTGCTTTGTTCTGTAGTTTGCAGTATGGAAGACTCCTCAAAAATTGGACTAGTGACTACCATTTAATAATGTGGTTGTAGCATTTAAATTCTCTCATTCATCTGTTAAAAAATAATTCTATATAACCTCCAGTGCATTTGCCTCCTTGTCAGAAATGTGCTATGAGTTATTTGCTCTATTTCAGTTGCATATGTTGCTTTATTACATTATAATGGAGCATCTTAGAAGCTATTTAAATCACAGTTCCAAACAGTTTTTTCTCCCAAGTCCCATTTTTCAGATGCATAGGAGAGAAAAGCACATCCCACTTCCATGCAGGATAGGGAGGGATATCCTTTCTCCACCTAGTCCCAGTCTAACATATCAAATGTCTTTTCAGCAGAACTCAGGTATCTAATACATTTTTTTCTAGTGATCTATAGTGTTACCTTCTATTTTTTGAAAGTTTCTTTGGTACTGCATATAAGGAGTTTAGTATTTGAATTTTTAAGCATATTTTCCCATATATCAATGCCCGCATAGAATTTTTTTAATAAATTAATGTACGTGTGATTTTTTTTTTTTGCTTTTTCTTCATCTAGACCTTTATATTTTTTTTCATTCTCTTCTTTCTCCTGCCTAGGAATACTTAGTATTTTCATGTTACATTTTCTTAATGTTAAAGGGTACCTTCTTGAAGGAAAGAAGGAAAGCTTAAGTATAATTACCTCAATGTTCTATATAAGGAAGGCATTGGTTAAAAAAGAGAAAAAATAAGGCCTCTCAGCGAATAAACAGGTATGTACTATGAGGTGGATGTAGTCTGTGGTGTGCTCCACAACTGTGATGCTTTTATTATCCACCCTTGGGGACCTACTAGCATGAACACAAGCCTCTCTCTTCCTTCCTTAGGATTATTTCAAAGGAAAGCAGGGTGTGTCAGTGGTGATGAAGATCTCACTAGGTCTGACATGGCCCAATATGCAGCATGGCTAGGTTATACACATGATTTTGAGATCAAAACAGATGGTCCGAATGTGGAGTGCTTTGCCCTGCACAAAGGAATTTAGGAAGCAGAAACAGGATAGAATTTTCTGGTGTTCACTCAAATCACAGTGTCTCACATCCAGTTCCTTTTGCCAGCTTTCTCCAATGGAAGCTGTTCCTCTATTAGGCAATGCTAGATGAGTTTTCTACTGGTATATTGTTATCTTTTTTGTTAACTGTTTGAACAGCCTCCTTAAAGAGGCTATGTAATGCTTTCAAGGCATAATTCAGCTTTTCAGGCTATCACTGTAATGACTCATACAGCTTTCTAATATAAAACTAATTCTG
>VYZW01012679.1:0-5000 GCA_013401315.1 Balaeniceps rex
TCACGCTCCGCGCTCCCGGCTCCCCCCGGCGCCGGTGCCGCGCAGGCCGCGCCGGGCCTGGCCCCGTGGGCCCCCGGGTCTGCAGGGCGGGGACGGAGCTCACAGGCACCGCTCGGGCTTCTCCTTGAGACTGCCGGGACGAGAGCCGAGAACCGGGCGGGGGTCTCTCGGGGGAGACAGAAAACATGACCCCATCCAGCTCGGGGAACAGTCTGCGCCCTGGGACGGCGCTGGGTTTGGTTTTATATTCCCCAAAAATGCAAAACGGAAGGTTCGGAGGCTGCTCTTGGCCGGAGCTGAAACTGCAGCGCCGAGTAAATCAGTATTTAGATCTCATTTTCTGTGGATGGTTTTCGAGGCTGCCTGTTTACATTGAATTGTGCTTCGCTTCCAGTGGCTCTGACAGCTCCGCTCCTGGCTAAGCGAGAGAGGCTTTTCAGTATGAGTAAAGGTATCTCACTCATGTAATTTAATCATAAATTTCCCTCCAAGACATTTCGGTATAAACAGCCCAACAAAAGAAAAACACTACAACACACATGCAATAGCTTTCTCCCTGATGGCTCATTAAAAATGAATAAGCGCTTAGTTTTATTTCTGCAATAGCACATTTTAGCAGACTTTTATAAAATATACATACAGATCTAAATCATACATGCAAAACCTGGATGGGAAGAGCAGCTGGTAAAGCCAAGCACTGCACTGCTAGCAAACGCTCGCTTTCAGGTTGCCCGTAAAACCCTAGCGTGGCCTCTCGGTGCCAGCACATTCAAGCAAGGGGCTTGGATGACACGGTGACAACTCGTCATCCCACCAGCCTGTCCCCATGCTGTGCAAGGGCAGATCTGCCCGGCCGGCTGAGCAGGTAATTCAATACTCTGGTTTCCCATTAGTCGGTGCACAGCCCGTGCCGTGCCGCCCGCGCGCTGCTTGGAGCCTGCTCTGAATACTAAACTCTTCATTTTTTTGTGATTTTTCTTCTGGTGCTTGTAAATATACAGGCGGAGTGTTTTACAAATACCAAGGAACATCTTTCCAGTCCCTATGAAATCGGAGGTTGTGTTCCCCATTTTGCACACAGAATTGTGATGCAAAGGGATGAATAGAAAGCATAAATACCCACAGATCTGAGGAGCTCAGTTTGCTAAAACCTGCTTCTGTGCTTTTCAGGGTACAAAGCCCTTTCTTTCTGCCCCTCGACCAGTAGTCACAAGTGGAGGGATATTCACCTCTCTCCCTACATAGCCCAGATTTTCACATGTTGCTGGTTTAATGTTGGATGTGGTAATGCTCAGTAGGTTTTTTTCTTATTATCAGAGTGAAATCCTTTAATGGTGCCAGAAGGTGCCCAGAGCATGGTGGAAGAGCCCTGCAGCCAGTCTGCCTGAGGCTGGACCCTGGGACCTCACATGCAGTGGCCACATGAGGCTCCTCGCAAGCCTTGACGAGCCGGTCAGGCTGTGGCAGGCACCCCAGGCACCCTCACAAAAGAGATGGGCTTTTCCAACTGAGTTAGAGGGGCTCCGAGACCCTCACAACCTTGGGTAACACCAGCCTGGCAGGGAGGTGCAGGAAGCAGCTGGACACCCCCCTCCGGACAGACACCCCCTTCCCTCCGGGGCAGCACATCAAGGCAGCACGGGGGCACGCGTGCACAGAGCCTGAAAGCAAAACCATTTCATGACCGATTCTGCACACGCTGCAACCTGCTGCATGCCTTTGCTGTGTCCCCCCTCCCCTCACACCCCCTCTTTTGTCCCTCCTCTTCGTCTCTGCTGAAAGGAGCCACGGGACCTCACAGCCGCCCAGCACCGACTGATCGGCTTCCACACACCCCCATGCTTTCATTTTTCCTCGGTGTAACACTGCCACGGCTGCAGCCAGCTTTAAATGTGATGTATCTCATTTGTACAGCTGAACCTGTGCTGTCTGGCTGGTGGCAGGGACAGCTCTGAAAACAAACAAATTCTTTTTTTTTTCCTTTTTGATAAAAGAAAATGTTACCTCTCTGAGATTTACACACTAGATAAGCATAAACCTGTATTATCTCCCTCTTCTTTTTTTTCCAGGGAGCAGATAAGAGGTAGATCTATCCATCCATCTGCTTTGTTACACGTCGCCCAGCTTGGCAGCGTTTTTGTTGCTATTAAACCATGTTCATCCCCCTTGACGTTCAAAGGGCCATTATATGATCACTGTCACAGTCTCGTACATGGATCCTTAAACCAATTCTCTCCTTCTCTTCTCGCTGGTGATGGATTTGCTCGTTTATGCCACAGTAATTTCTTTTTCTCATGCTGCACTCCAGCAAAATGCTTTCACTGTCAAATGTGGTTTTCTGTACAGCCCTTCCATGTTATGTGCCATGTCCCGTGCCATGTTATAACTGAGCAGCTCTGGGCAAATTGGAGCTGCCCTGTCATTCAACAACATTAGCAAAACAAACTAGCGTATGCCTTCAGGAGCCTGATCGCACCAGGGTTGGATCCTCCTGCGTTCGGAGTCACTGCTGCAGTGGTGGGAAACGTGGCAGAGCACAGTGCTGCGGTTCCTGGTGATGGGGCCATTGGCTACGATGGTTGCCCCATCGCCCCCACGCAGAATATCCCATGGGATGCATGGAAGTTGGCTCTGCAAGCAAGGAGCACGTGGCGCCCGAGAGCAGGGAGTCGAGGCTTTCTGCCTCTTTGGGAGCAGGGGTGGGAAGCACCATCAGCTCAAGGGTTTGCAGCTCATCCTTTGGGTCAGCACACGTGTGGGGAGAATGTGCAAACCAGAGGGTTTGCTGCCACCAGAGCTTTTCCAGACGATCTGCAAAGGGGAGAAACATTTCAGTGTACCAAGTCCTGAGAGTACCTTAAAGTTCCTTTTGTCCTCTCCCGTGTTCTCCTGTTGGCAAGATCAGAAACGCTGAGGGTGGTAACCAGCTCTGCCAAGCCCTGGTGGGCAGTTTTGCCAGAAAGGCAGTCTCTTACATGTCCAGGCATTGCGTTAAATGGGTAAAAGCACTCACCAGAGAGTGTGAAACATAAAGACGAGCCCTTGTCCCATGCATCAGTTTGTACTTTGGGTATCTCTGTTGTGAAAACCTGGCTCTGTACGTGCTCCCGGCTCGCTCCCACCAGACACAAACTCCTGCCTCTCCTAGGGCTGCTCGTGCTGAGGGACTTTGCCTGCCCTTGCGAGCAGGACCATTGATGTGCTCCGGCTCCTGCCACCTCGGAAATGGGCTGTGAGCGGGGCTGCCCTCGCCCATCTCGTGCTTGGAAAATGTGGCCAGCAGAGATCAAAATGCAAGTGTCCCCTTGGGTGGAGAGCGTCACGGCTGGTCGCGTGGCAGGTCATGTCACCGGGACGCCTGAGCCCAAGGCACTCAAAGCGTGCATGTCCATCCCACCGTGGGGCTGCAGTGCTTCTGAGCTGAAAGCTTGGGCATCTCTGGCTTAATCTGAAAAACAAAGTGAAAATTTCCTACTCCACAGATCTCAGTTGTTTCTAGAATTACTCCCATCAGCATGTCCTCTGTTCCCAATCCCCTGCCGCAGAGAAGGTTGCAGAGGTTTGTGTGTCTAATGAATTGCTATTCAAACCCACTTGCTTGGAGAGAAACATCCTCGACCAAATCCAGCTGTGCTGGGGAAAGATGTTTTCTCTCTCGGGCACTTGTCACTGTCCCCAGCTGGAGGTTTCTCTCCCATCAACCTGCCAGCAGGGCAGTTTGTGTGCACACTTCAGACCGAGCCAGCTGGGCTGGTGTCCGTCTACTCCTGAGATGATAAATCTGAGAGCAGGCGACCCGATGAGGAGCGCCGCGGTGGTCAGGCACACTGCTGGTTGCTGCACATCCACGCTGCTGCCTCCCACCTAGCGGGGGCTTTTTGGAAGAATAACACTGTGGCAAAATTTCTGCCGGATCCAGTATCCTATGGCTGTGCTTCCCTCATATTAGCTGTACCAGGTGTTATTTATCCTCCAGCGGACAGCATCAAGCCGCCAAGCAATATATCATGGAGCTCGGCTAAATTCTCAAACAGAGACTAACTGTGCCCAGCCCCGAGCTCCTCTCTGTTGCCTGGTGGCTCAGCACTGCGTGCGTGAAGTAACGCCTGCAGAACAGCAGTCCCAGACCTCTTCACATTGCTGAAACAAACCCCAAAGTGGGACGGCAAGTCCTCCCCAAACTGCCCGACCAGCACATCTGCAAGGGTAGCAGCGTCCAGCCACGCCTGGCTGTGGGATGCTAACTCCTTCCACCAGCACGGCTGGATCTCAGAAATAATGTTTCTTGGCTGTATGTGTGCCTGCAGGACAGGACTCGGCACCAGCAGTTATTCATCTGGTCCTCCCATGAAAACTGTGCGACAAGGACAGCCCTGCAGGCTGGCAGCGAGGCGTTTATCGTGCCTGTGAACGCTGGGGGCAATAACCATCTTTAACCACCTCGGACCCCTGTCTAAGCAGGAGAAAAGCTGGGCAGTGCAGAGACGGGTGGCAGCTGGGGCCAGCCCTGAAGGGACTGCGGCAATCCCTTTTATTCTGTGCTCAGGTAGCCATGCTCTCAAAATGCCCCTGAAATACTCCAGAGCACTTGGTCCTTTTCCGCCCGGGAGCTCTCTGTACCCTTCCAAGCAGGTCACGGCAGCAAATAGGCAGCTGGAGGCACACCCGGAGCTCCAGTCACTGAAATTATCCCAAGGAAATTCCTCCGTATTGCATTCTGGGGACCAGCGCTGACACCCTCTTGCTCTGCAAAACCCACAGCCCTGAATGTCCCCCATCCCCAGCCAGGCACCGCCACCGCTGACAGAGCCCCCCGTGCCCCCGGCCACCTCCCCACCGCCCCGACAAGCTGTTCTACACAGCTGCGGCCGCACGGGAGACACGCTTCCAACGCAGGCGTCTGAGATGAGCTGGTGCCCTTTGCAATCTCCTTCTGTTGCATTCCTATAGAGTTCGGCCAATTTGCATAACAAACACTTGATATAAATGTCAAAATCGGC
>VYZW01012679.1:7500-47547 GCA_013401315.1 Balaeniceps rex
AGGGTTTCACCACGCCAGGACGGGGCTGCTCTTGCTGTGGTGCCGAGCAGCTTTCTGCCGTGAGAGCAGAACTCCCCAGCTCGGTGATCCTGCGGCATCGGATGGGATGTGACACCCCATCACCTTATTTTCACCGTACTAGCTTGCAGCGGTTCCCCAGGCAGCTGGCCGGCTGGACTGCTGCCGAATTATACGGGCGCCCTTCAATTTCTCAGCTAAATTAAGAGAGTCATTTGTCTTGTAGCGAACCAGATAAAAAGGAGGAAAGACATCAAAAAATTCAGCCTTTAACAAGTCACGCTTCCCCCTCTCTTCTGCTCAATGTGGAGAAATTTCCAAGGAGAAACCGTTGCAGTGTTATTTGTCTTTGGTTTTGGGAAGAAAAGCAAGCTGATTAAAAGCAAACATAAAGCAAGAGCTGTGGGGTCCCAGAGGCTCCCTTGCAGGAGTTCAAAGGAAAAAAGGAATAAAAATCTGGAAGCGTTAGATCAAGACATTTAAGCTTTGAAGATCATATCAGTTATGCATGAATTAAAACACACAATAATTAGCACTGAAAGCTACAATACCTGAAGTGATGGGGAAAACTGGTTTCTCCGCGCTCTTCAAGTCCTTCCAGGGATGTTCGTGCCAGGCTGGGTTTATGGTCCAGGCACTCGCATCATTGCCGGCAGCGTCTGCACGTCATGGCTGAGCCACGCCGGCTGGGATAAGGGTTATCGTCGGTAAAAACGCTGCCATTTGCATTGCTTGGGACCACAGCCCACCCTTGGACCCCCTGCCCGGAGCAGGGATGGGGGCAGCAGCGCTCTGCACTCCCCCCAGGGCCTGCGCTAAGCCCCGAGATGATGTGACCTGGAGGTGGAGATAAGGTGGGAGAACAAAACTCCTCCATGAGCGTTGGGAGGCACCTGAAGCTTATCTCCTCTGCACCTGCCGGTTGAAGATTACAGGCTTTTATTTTCTTCTTCCCAGTGGCAAGAGAAAAAAGAGAAATAGGGGGAAAAAATCCTGCATGCAAAACATGAGCCTCAAATAAATATCACAGCTATGTTATCCTATTAAAAAAGCATTTAGCTTCAAGCTTTGAACACCTCGGGCCTTACGATGCTGGGCTCTGACTGCGGTGAGCAATGGGAATATACGTCTGCCAGCTGCTGCTGGCTCCTACCTCCTTGGCAAACCGTTCCCTCTTAGTGCAGAAATTTTTTCAACAGAGCCACTTGGCTTCAAACCTGCCCAGGAGTTAATTTGCTTGAAAATCAGAAAATTAGATTAGAAACCCCTGTAGATCGGGGTCTTGGGCATGGAGGAGGGTCCCAGCTCTTCGAGGGTTTCACCTTCCCCTTTGGAGCCAGGTCAGGCTCTCCTTGCTCCACTCCTCCTGCTGCAGAGTTGGGAATGGGGCTTTTGAGCTGCTCATTTCTGTCCTCGTTCTGCAGAAAAAGGGTGACTGGACAGTTGTGCTCTGATAGTCCTCTGAGTGCAGTGAATTGACAGAATCTCCAGCAGATGAATGGGAAGGAGCTGCTTCCCTGCGTGCATGCACACAACCGGGGCAGCGATAAGGATGTTCAGTGGGCAGAAAAAACCCCAGGCAGATTCCTATCAAATAATGTGTTCCCGCATAAGCGATGCTCAGCAGCGTGGAGGCTCAGCTGGGCTCTGTGGCACTTTGAGAGGGAAGTTCAGAACTGTGGAGATTCAAAAAGCCGTAAAACTGTGTTTTGACTGCAACAAAGTGAACCAAGTTTGGATTTTTTGGTGGAGGAGGCACCAAGGGTCAGCGCCAGCCCTAAGAGCCACACCACCGGTGGGCAGTGCTGAGGGATGGGTTCCGCTGGGTGGCTGCACCGGCTCACGTTTTGCAGACTGGGTTTGTGGGTGCAGAGCAACATCATCTGTTGTCCTCAGTGGGGTGATGAGACCAGGCGGCATCTCATCCATCTCCATCAAGAGAAATCTACCTCCGTGGAGCTGGGCACATCCCAGCCCCTCCAGCCTCAACATCCTCCACTCTTCACAGCTGCCTCTCCTGCTGCTTCTTTTTTTCCCCTGTTACAGCTTTTAGCTCAATTCGAGCAGATCGAGGCTGACCCAGGCTAGCCCCTCCTGCCAAAACTTTTCATTCCTTTGGAAGGGAAAGATGTGAGAAGCCCTTGTGACTGATGCCTCCAGTAGCGTGTTTCAAAACCCTTCCTTGCCCAGGAGGGCAGCCGTGCTCCTAGCTGCTGGAGGAGTGGGGAGAAGGGCGACAGAGCGGGTAACCTGCAGCCAGCAAAGGTTTGCTGTTATATTTTAAAAGCCCTGGAGCAAGCCTTTTCGCCCTGGACCATATATTTGGAAAGCCTTTTCACCCTGGACCGTTTAATGACTCCAGATGTCCCCATCTGCAGAGCCAAGGTAGTGGCAGGGACGCTATTTGCAAGGTTTCTGTCTGGTGTTGCAGGGTGGCTTTCCCCAGGTGGGGGTGACACCCCAGCAGGGATGGGGACCTGCAGGAAAGGTTGCACCCCGCTTTTTGGCTCCTGAGCAGCCACCCCACTGCCGGCTCTAAGTGTCCCCATTGCCACTAGATGTCAGTGAAGACTGGAGCTGGGGCTTTGCTTGGGGAAGGGCTGATCCTGGCAGCTGTGCTGGGGAAGAAAAAGTAGGGTCCTTGGGTATGGGCATCCCACTGTACCCCTCGCTGCAAGGCTTGGGGACACCTAGTGCGACCTGCCACCTCCAGGCATGGGTTCGGAGGTTTCCCCCACCCCTCGGGAGATGCGGGGGAAACCTCCAAACGTTGTAGCCAAGGGTATGAGGAATCCCGATTCCCCATCCCCGGCACTAAGCAGACAGCATCCTTCAGCCGGGC
Organism: Balaeniceps rex; assembly: GCA_013401315.1. Classification (NCBI taxonomy): domain Eukaryota; kingdom Metazoa; phylum Chordata; class Aves; order Pelecaniformes; family Balaenicipitidae; genus Balaeniceps; species Balaeniceps rex. The sequence continues at coordinate 10,361 of VYZW01012679.1, forward strand.
AGGCAACTGCTCCTTGTTAGGTGATAAGCAGCATGTGAAAACAGCAAGGGAAAGAAATCAGGCAGTTTCTCTGAAGGATGTACTACACGCAGCTTGTTAGTGTGCAAGGAGCAGTGGGATGTGGGGTTTCCAAGGGATCTGCATGGACCATCCCACAGGCTGGGCTCTGCACTGTGCCCAAAGCCCTGTTACTGGCAATAATGCATCAGCTGTTTAACATCTCCCTAAAAGCATCCTCCCCTTCCCAACTCTTGCCGGATCCTTGCCTTTCCCATTGGCAACAGGTTTCATCCTAAGCACGAAGGGGCTGTTTTGGCTTTCTCTCTGGGGATGGGCCACTTCGGAGCCCCGAGCCAAGCCAGGATGCTCCTGGGGTGAGTGGGGCAGAGGGCAGCCCCCGACCTGGCTCCTCCGGCCAAGCTGAACCTGTGTCCTCCATCTCCAGAGGTCCAGACCGGGAGCTTTGCTGGTGCCCCCAGTCACGATGTCCACATGGGAGTAGCTCCCCTTTCCAGCAAGCTGGGCTCACTTACAGCATTGAAATGCAACAATTAAATAACAAATGTCTTACTTCCACGGAAAGTGAGGAATAGTGACGTTACCGAGCTGAGCGGAACAATTTGATTTTTCACTTACTGAATTACGACACACTGGCTTCAACCTCCTGATGAGAAGTGGTTTCCCACCACCGACGGATGATTATTTAGGCAGAGTTTGAAATAACTCCCCAGCTTCCTGCACCAAAACCCATCAAGACCAACCCTTTTTCCTGCAAATATCCCCTGGAATTACCTTTTTCTAGTAAAAAAAGCACTTTACATCAAAATCTTGGGTACCTCTAGATGTGGGCTGGAGGTTCACAGATGCTAAAAACTAGAGGAGGGTAAAAACCCCATTCTCTTGCCAATCTTCCTCAGTGCATATTCGGGAGTTCCCTTTGTCCTCCCTGTTTCCAGTCCTGACACCTAGCCGCCACGCGCCCCATCCCTCAAATACAAAAAGTGCAATTTCCAATCCCATTTCTATTCTTACCAATGTCTTCCAAGATTCAGAGGGCTGCAGAGGAGCAGTCCCTGCTCTGCAGGGCCCACGCCCAGAAATCCACCCGAAAGTCCACACTGATTGAAAGATACTTGATTTTCACTACAAAATAGTATGGGGTTTGGGGTTTTGGGGGGGTATTTATTTTTTTCTTTTGGTTTGGTTTGATTTTTGGGGTTATTTTTAAGTGGTCTATTTGCTGAAGGCGTTCTTGTAGAAAAAGATGGCCTTGCACCCACCAGGGTTGGATGGAGATTAGTTTGATGGGCTGGAATAATCCAGCCGACCTGGGGCAGAGCAAGGTGGGATGCTCTGCCAGATTTCCCAAGATTTTAGCATGCGCGGGGATGTGAGGGTCTCGGTACAGGGCTCTGTGGCTCTGCAGTCCGGGCTGTCAGGGAAAAGCCAGCACCAAGCAGCTTTGCCACGTCCACGGCAAGCCGGGGGATGCTCACAGAGATGCTGTAAATACTAAGTGGGATTTGCAGTGTATTAAACCCCCCGAGATGCCTTTTGGGGCCACAGGGGCCGGGGGAAGCTCTAAAGAGACGTGTTTGGCTGAGCCCTGGCTGACAAATTTGAGGGTGGCCCCATGGCACGTGGCGGGGTGACACCGCTCCTCCCTGTCCCGTGGGGACAGAGCGAGGCCACCCCCGGGCAGCCGCTCTGCCAGCAGCAGTCAGAGCTGCCCTGACATCGCGGCATGAATAATGCATAAAGCACCCGCGAAATAATAATAGCTTCATCTTCAGCAGCTCCGTCAGTTCTGCTCCGGGGCTCGAGTCGCACCCGTTATTGGGAAGGGGTAATAAAAACCCAGCCACCACCACCAAATCCAGGGAGCCCGGGAAGGCTGGGGGCTGCCTCTGAGTTAATTGCATGCAAGAAAACAGCTATTAGGCTTTCTGAAGCCTTCTGAAGAGAATTAAAAGGGAATTAAGTTGCTCACTTCAGCTTAGTCAGTACAAATAAACCTTCAGCTGTTAGATTAGCAATGCCGGAGCAGGAGCAGTGGCTGCTGGAATGTCTTTCTTTCTGTTTTTTTTTTTTTTTTTTTTTTTTTTTTTTCTTTTTTTTTTTTTAATTCATGTCATTCAGGGCAACACAGTGTCAAACCAGCCTGGATCTTCTCCAAGAAAGCCCTGCCTTTGTGGCTGTGATCCTATTGCTTTCACTCCTCACAGAAATAAAGGAAGAAGCAAAAAAACCCAAACCAAAACGCCAATCCCAATTCACACCAGTACCTTTTATCCCCACGGGAGTCCAATGCAGATCTCATTTTTCGTATCATGTTGGACAGAGAAGCATTCCTGGCAAATAAAGAGACGCTCTCTCCCCGGGCTGCGCACGGTTTGCTCTGCACGGTTGAACCCCGCTGCACCTGACGAGAGGGATGAACCCGAGCAGAGAATAAACCGGCAAATAACCGCCGCCTGCAAACGGACGTGGAAATAAAGATTAGATTGGCTTAATGAACAAATCCTCTGTCGATGGTATCAAGGCATGGTTTGAGGGAGCAGTGACCCCCTGAGCACCATCACACATCTGGTGTGGGTTTGTGACCTGAAAGCATTTGCAAACGGCCCGGCCTGACCGATGGGCGATGCAGACACAGCAGGCAGGACGGGCATGAGGGCGGCCGGGGGGGCCATCTCTTCACGGGGGTAATCGAATAAATGCGAGGAAGCTTTATTTCTTCATCCAGTGACTCCAGGTACAAGCCAGCTAGCCCGTGCCTCAGTTTCCCCCTCTGCAAAATCACACTTCTCTTTTCTACAGAGAAGTAGAACATTGGATATCAACTTGCAAATCTGCAATTTAAATATATATTAAAAATATAAATAATATATATAATAAATATATACAAATACAACATATTATTATATATCATACAACATAATATATAATATTATATTGTATATAATATGTAAATATATAAAATATATATTAAAAATATATATAAAAATATATAAATATATACATATACACACACACATATATATACTATTTATAGTGGGAGAAAGAGGAATTTCTGGCTAAGCTGGAGGATGTGCCCCCCTCCCTACAGACACGCTTAGAGGGGGTCACAGCATCGCACCTGCGGCTGCATTTGCCGCGTTGAACCCAAGACAGAAGGCAGGACAAACGGCCAGAAAAGCGGCTGGGCTGGGGCGGGGGCTGGGCGCTGGGTCTGAGCGGGGTCCAGCGAGTCCCCGGGGGTTTCCGTCGGCTGGGCCAGGCTGGAAGCAGACGTTTTGCAGCGCCTTGACAGATGCTGCATTTCTGCTCTGCTCGGGTGCAGGCAGTAAAATGCTGGACGCCAACTGGGGCCGCTTACCTGGGATTTTTACGGTTTCCCTGAGAGGGGTTTGTTTTGACAAAATTAGAAGTGTTAAGCAGAGCTTTGATCCCCATCAGCGTTAGTAAAGCTGCGGTGCCGGGGGGTCCCTGCAGGTCAGGTTTACCCATCTCCAGTTCCCCTCCAGCAGGATCCAGCTTCACTGTGGACCCAAACCCCGTACCCAAAACAGGACCCATCACCTTAACCCTGCTGGTAGTCAGCTCCCCGCTCCCTGCTGCCGAATGAGGGTCTTGGGCCAAAACTAAGCATGGCGTGGGGAAGGGGTGGGTTGCAGTGGGACAGGGAGAACAGGAAAGCATCAACGTGCCCGAGCATCCCGGCTGAGCGGTGCCTTGTCGCCCCATCCCCTGCAGGACAGGTCTTCCCATGGGAGGATGAGGAACTTGTGCACACCAGGGTGGGCTTTTATACCTTCGGGCCTGAGGTCTGGGGAGGTGACCCCTTTTGGGGGGCCTCGGGGGGACCCAGGCGTCCTGGCTCCCGTCTCAGCTGCCAGGCGCAGAGCAGGGGAACCTCACCAGAGAGCATCAACTGCGGCGGGGTTTGCACCGACGGAGCTGCGGGTTTCGTACCCCGTGTGAGCGGGCAGCCTGCCCAGCGGCAGCGGCTGTTTGCCTGCGCACGCCGCAAATCCTCGCTGCCTGTGAACCAGCAAGGTGCTGGGAGTGCGGGCACAGGTGAGCAAATACGGTCGCTACATGCAGTTATTAATTGGACAAATCTCATATATTTTGGTGCTTGCGGAGCTCTTTCAGGGAGGTTTCAGTGGCTGAGAGGTTATTCCTCCTTGCCTAGCTGCTCTGGGAGCACCCTGGGTTGCTTGGTGGGTGTGGGTGCTGTAAGTCATACAAGGACCTTGCTACACCCAGGCACGTGGGGAATAATGTCCTGCTGTGCCCATATGCGTGAATAGAATGGCTTGTGGCAGAGAGAGGGCATGGGGGGACAGCGAGGGGACTTGCCCGAGGGCACAGGGTACCCACAGCCCCTGCTCACTTTGGCTTCACAGCCCTGCTGCCCCCACAGCGTCCCCGGTCCCCCAGTCCCTTTCCCAAAGGGCTATCCCAGCCGCTTTTGGTGCTGCTCCCTAACACCCCTGTTTGCCCACGTTTTCCCAAACAACAGTCCAAAGGAGACGTTCAAAAGCGGCGGGGGCAAACACATTTGAAAAAAGGCACAAGTAAATACCTACAGCCTCGAGCATTTGCTCTGGATTAGGCAGCCAGCGCCGGCTCTGCCCGTGCCCCCTGGGACCCTCCTGCTCTTCCCTCTGCCCCTCTCTCCGCATCCCTCCCGCTGCTGAGAGCCCCTCGTCCCCTGAAAAGGAGGGCAGCCAGCCCAGAGCTGGCTGCACCAGAGAAAAACCCCTGCAAAAGGTTTGTGTGGCAGGTAAAACCCTACGGCATGGTCTGGGCCGGATGCTGGCGCTGCCCAAATGCCCCACAGCATCTCGGGGGTCAGCAAGGGGAGCACTGCTGGTTTTCCCAGGCGTAAGGGGGCATCAGACAGTGAAGAGTCAAGAGCAACACTCAAATGAAGCAGAAAAGGAGGGAGATGCTGAGCCTCGCTCACCGGAAAGGTCACGCACACAACATCTTTATGCACAGGTAATGGTCTGCACGGGCCAGCGCTCCCCAGCCCCATCCCATGTCCTGATGGCAAATAGAGCTGCCTGCTCTATTAGCACGGCGTTACTCAAGCTGAGGGCAAAGCTATCAACCAATTTTCCTCTTACGGAGCCTGGAGACGAGGGGAGGGATGAGTAATTTCAACCCCAGTGCGCAGGGAGAAGGCTGGCGGGGGGCGAGGGTGGCAGAGCAAAGGGGAGAGGCAGATCCCCCTCGGAGAGTCTTCACGGGCACCAAAAGGTGCTGTGATCGCTGCGGATAACGCCCAGGGAAGGGAGCACAGGCAGCCCCAGGCTGGGATCGCCCCAGGTCCAGGCCAGGGGCTGGCTGGCTGCAGCAGGAGCATCACCCCAGGGCTTTAATAGAGGGATTCCCACCAGGGAGAAGAGGATTTGCCCCATGGCTCACCTCTTACCAAGCCGTTCCACGTTGCCTATTTTCCAAACAGCTGCTTTCTTGCATGCAAATAACACTCGGCCCCTCCACGCTGCCACCACAGAGGGTGGACGTGTCACACACCTGGGGACAAATCCCAGAGCTGCCACCTTCTACGGCACAAGAAAGAAGCTGACCCAGCTGAGCTGCAGAGCTTGCTTCACTCCAGCACCCTGGGATAAAACACTCCTGGCACCGACGCCAAAATCAGTGGGAACCAACCTGCCAAAACTCGAGTTAAGACAACAGCAGCTGGAAAGGCTTCACTGCCGCCACCAAGACACCAAGCCCGGGTGCCTCTCCCGCTGATGCTCTTCAGCCTGACAACATCTTTTTGATTAAATTCTCTGGCTTTCAGGGTGCTGCGCTGCCTAGCATGTAATACTTAGGCTGTTAACGGGGTGTTTCATCTCTGCCTTCCCCTCCTCCGTGCTGCTGGCCTCTGGGCAACATTAAGGACTACGTGTGCTCCCTTCCCTGCTTGGAGCCATGCAGGTGTTTTTCCTCTCCTCCGCTGCAAGACAGGGGTAGCAGGGCCTCCGAGGACACTCAGTATCTTGGGTTTATTCGAAGGTGTCAATAGACCAAAATTGCTTTGTACGAACCCTCCGGGATGGACGCTGCAGGAAAAAAGGACAAACCAGGGTTGGTGGGGGGTCCTGCCTCCTCCTGTGCGACGTCCCAGTGGGTCCAGCCAGCCCCAGTGACGCAGCCCTGCATGGGTTTCACCTTTGCCTTGGCTTTGTGTGCAAAGAAAGCAAAGCACGAGCTCACTTTATCTTCAGACACGCGTTTCCATCGCTGCTGGGGCTGTACAGAGCACGCAAAGCCTCTGAGCTCCTTGGCACGTGCCTTGCCCTTGCAGAGCCCAGCAGCATCCCCCAAGGGATCATAGAATCACAGAATGCTTTGGGTTGGAAGGGACCTTCAGAGGTCATCTAGCCCAACCCCCCTGCAGTGAGCAGGGACATCATCAACTAGATCAGGTTGCTCAGAGCCCCGTCCAACCGGATGGACCACATCCCCCGAGGGATGGAGAAATTTTGGACCACATCCCCCGAGGGATGGAGAAATTCATGCTCAATAACGGCTGTGACGGCTCCTGCGGGCTCTGGCTGGGGGGTTTATCTGGGCAAGACATGCTTAAATACAAACAGGACACAAAGATGGTGTCAGATGGGGTGGGGAACGTGGCAGGCGGTATGGGACTGGCTTGTTCCCCACCGCATTCACTGGCCATGGGGACAGGCAGATCTGGGCCAGGAACGTCCGCTCCATCTTGCCCAGCAAAAGCATGGAGGCAGCTGCGGAGCCGCCTGACAAGTGATGTATTTGGCCCTGGCCTAAAAATGTCAGCTGATGTTCTCCTTCCCCGTGACAAACGTGCTGGGGTTTGTTGCTAATAAAACTGGGGGCAGGAACCTGACAAAAACTCCAAATACAGACACAGCAACTGAACTGTCCAAAAAAAGGTTTAACCCTTGATCATCCTCTGTTTTGATATATCTTTTTTTTTTTTTAGCATAGAAAAAATAGAAATTCCTTCATTTTAAGCAGTTGCCACGTGGCTCAGGCCAGTGGCGAGGGCAGATGCAGTTCAGAAGCCCTGGGGAGGGGGGATGGGACCAGACTGGCTGCTCCGCCGGAGCGAGCAGCATCCGACCCTGCCGGCAGCGCCGACCTGCTGCATCCAGCCTGGAGCCGGTGTGTGGAGTCACAGCGATGAGCCTCGTCTTGCTAATAAAATAATTGAACATGATTGGCTGCCCTACTCGGATCATGGCCAATATCCATCATATAAACCTCATCCGCCAAGAGATTTATTTGTTAATGGGGGGGGAAGCCCGTGCAAGGCTCAGTTCTGCTCCAAGTGATGCTGGGCTGCTGCTGCAAAACACGGCCCTGGAGCTCGTGTGGGTTTGCACCAAGTGAACTGGGATCAGAGGGCACCTGAACCCATCCCGGGAAGGCCTGAGCTCCTGCTGAACTGGGAATGGTGGTTTGTTCTAGGATGATAGACCACTGAGGGTTTAAAAGAGGCCGGTTAGGCAATATCTCAGTGCCCGTGCTCCAGCTCTAATGAACAGGGTTTGCACCCTGCGCCTTCCTTACCTGGCCGGCGGGGAACAGCCCAGCCGCTCCTAAGGAAAAACAACGAGAAAGCAGAAAGGTGAAAATGTCCATAATATAACTTTGCTAATAAAAGACACGACAAGGATAATAAATGCAACCTTTCCTCAGCCGCCCGTCCTGTTCCAGAAACCATCCCTGACTCTAAAGGCCAGGTGAATTTTTTTCTCCTTTTCAATACCGAGCAGATTCAGCTGCCTGGCACGGCATTCCCCCCCCCAGCTTGGTGCAAAGCATCTGAGTCTGGTCTTGGGGGCTGGATCCTCGCGAAGGATGGAGATTCGTGAGCACACGGGGCAGCAGCTGCCGCTCCTCACTGGGCCATCGAGGCTAAAAAAGGAACTGCTCCGATCCTGGTTTGGGGTGATTTAGAAGGGTTTGTGTGTTTTCAAGTGGCATCCTCTGGACTTGGCTCCAGATGCATTAGATTTTGATATTATGTATTAATTCTTCCCAGGTGTTATCGGGGTAACCAGTGAGCTGGGATCCAGAAGCACAATCCCACATCCCTGGACTGCAATGGGAAGTAAAGGATTTCACCCTGGGGGGGGGAAATCCCTGTGTTTGTACACAAACAATCACAAGTTTTGTTTGTACATGAGCAAAAATCCCGTGTTTCTGCCCCTCGGAGGTTGGGCAAAACCTGGGATTTATGGGAAGTGCGGGACAGCGTCCCGGGGACATCAGCTCTTGGGATTCCTGGGGGAGCTGCTGCCTGGGATGTGCCACGAAACCCCCCAGACAGCAAACCCACCACCCTTAGCCGAGTTCCCCATGCAGTAAACAAGAAATATAGGGTGTTTTTGTGGAACTCAATCAGTCTGAGAACAATTTGCAGCTGGAGCAAGGGGACAAATGCCTGCAATAACAGCAGCAAACTCCTTTCACCAGCCCCGTTTTTTACGCAGCCCCTTTTCCACGAGCACCCTGGGCTTTCCTCCGTGTCTGCATCGCACGGACACATCCCTCCTCTCACCCCAGCCTGGTTTAGGCCACAGCAAGTGATAACTAACCAGATCTGAAAAATCAATCCGCATCTTCCTGTCCTTTCTCCGAGCGCAGGAGCGCTGCAGGCAAACCCTGCTCGGCAGGAGGAGGGCGGCCAGGCAAACCCAGGCGGACGCTGCAGCCGCGGGTCCCTGGCTCCTCGCATCCCCCAGCCTCCACCTCGCTGTTGAAGCTGAGACCAAAGGCGAAACCTGCCTGACATGATTTTTCTTTCTTATTTTCTATCTTTCATATTCTTTGCACAGCCCTTCTGTCTGGCGACGTGCTAACGCTGCCACCAAATTGAAGCTGGAAGATGAGAGCAATCAAGTCCGTTTCCACAGGATACATTTAACTGGACAGGTTTTGCTTTAAACCTAAGTACCCTACTGGGGATTCATTACCAAAATCCATCCGCTTCCCATTTGTTTCTAATGGGAGGGAAGATGAGTTTTGAATAATTAAAAGCCAGCTCCTCTCTGCCTGCCTGCTGCTGGGCAGAGCAAAGGTTGTGCCGCTGCTCTGCCCGCTCACCTCTACTCTGGGGTCTGATTTGTAACCCTACAAATCCCACACTATTTACTAACCCTACAAACCCCCAAACTATTTAGGAACCCTACAAACCCCCAAACTATTTATAGAATCACAGAATGGTTTGGGCTGGGAGGGACCTTTAAGGGACATCCAGTCCAACCCCCCTGCAGTGAGCAGGGGCATCTTCAACCAGATCAGGTTGCTCAGAGCCCCGTCCAACCTGACCTGGAATGTTTCCAGGGATGGAGCTTCTACTACCTCTCTGGGCAACCCGTTCCAGTGCTTCACCACCCTCATCATAACAAATTTCTTCCTTGTATCTAGTCTGAATCTACCCTCTTTTAGTATAAAACCATTACCCCTTGTCTCATCACTACAGACCCTACTAAAAAGTCTGTCCCCAGTAGAGTAACCCTGCAAAACCCCACCTGGCTCCTATTTGCAGGGCACACACAGGATCCTGGCTGGGACACGAGCTCCCGGGACCGGCGCTGGGATTGCAGTGCACTGGCTCAAGTCAAACCAGGCACCAGGTGAAACCAGCGCTTTAGAAATATCTCCCTGAAGGAGGAGCCAGGGAACAGGCACTGGTGTTTTCCAGCTTAAAGCTCTTCCAGATTCTGGTCTGTAGTTGCATCACCTCGGAAGGGCTGGGCTGCCCAAGCACATTGGGTGGCAATCGCTTTCCCTTGCGAGGGCGGTGGGGGAAAGTGATGACAAATTCCTCCAGTTAATTAAAAAGCCCCACTCCAACAACGTAGCTGAGCTTTTGAAGTCATTTATGATCGTTTATTCATTTAGTCCCAGCACAATCTCTCTGGAAATGTAAAATTCAGCTACTGTACGATTTTCTCTTTACATTGACTGGAAGGAGAAAGAATGAACAGATTCTGTTAAATTAATTATCAGCATTGATTTCTTGTCTTTTTTATATTTTTATCCCGAGACATAGCCCTCAGTAACTTTGAAGAATCTCTAGCACTCAGGCTTGGAGAATTGATCTAGCGGTTTCTGTGAAGCAGCATTTCCAAGCTCCCCTTCCTCAAAATACACTCTAAATGTTAATTTGCATGCTCGAAAGGAACCGGGTGATTTGTCATTATATTTGCCTCCTCTCGCCTCTCCCAAATGTAGCTGCTCGTTCCCTTCTTAATTGATTTTCATATTCAGATTCAGTTCTAGGGAAAGTAATTTGGGGACTGAATCGGAGAGAGAATTAATAGCTGACAACAAATGGGAACTTCGATGGGACTTCATTAGGCCATCCGAGCGCCCAAACTGGTCCTCTCTTCCTCCAGCAGTTTAATTTTCTTCATCTATTATAAATCATGATATTGAAAAATAGCTACTAAATAGAGACTCCTCACTGCTTTTGCAAAGCAGAGGCAAAAGCTGCCAGAGAGGGGGGAAGAAATTATTTGCAAACATTCATTGGAATGAAAGCCCTGGAGGGTCTCTCCCGGCTCCATCAGTCATGGCCGGCGGCAGCTCGGGTGCGCAGGATCCGTGCGTCACCGCAGCCTGGGGCTGGACCCAAAGCACCGGGGGAACGTCACCCGCAAAGGCAGGTGCTGCAAAGCCTGGTGTGACGCACGTCCCCAGCCAGGCATCGCGGATTCGCCTTGGGATGTGTCCACATCTCCGGCTGCAGACAGCGGGACCTGCACCGGGGAGGGCAGAGGGACCCGAGGAGGTGCCGTGACTCGCCCAGAAGAGATCCCATGTCCTGAAGGCACCCAGCAAAGCGCAGCCACAGAAAACAGCATGGAAATCTCCCAGGATAATTGCACTCCAGGCCTTTTACAGCTGGCACCCACAGCTTGCAGCACCCTTCGCCAGCAGAGGACACACGGCAGTGCCCATGTCCCCTCCCCACTCGGGGACCACAAAGCACACGGGGTGCTCATGATGGCCAAATGGCTGCAAGCTTTGGTTGGAAGGAGCCTGAAACCCCGAGCCACCCTGGTGCTGGTGACCCCTCCTGCCCCCGGGGCTGCCCTGCAGGGATGCCATAGCACAGGCAAGCCTTGATAGCCTCTATCATCCCAGAGCTCTCGTTAACATCACTTAATTAGCAGTCACAAGGATACCAGGCAGGGTAGCAGTGCTCCAGCTGGTGGGAATTACCCAACACCAAAAAGTTCCCTGGGTTGACCTGCAATTCCATTTCAACTCTGGTTATACTCATCGCACTTTTAGCACCTGAACTTGTAAAACAAAAAAAAACCAAACAAAAAACCCCCAAAAAACTTCTTTTAAGGAAGAAATGTGTTTCTGCCAGTACCTTCCACTTTAGGGCCACTCAAAGCTGGCTGGCTGGAGGAAGCAGTTTCTTCCTCTCTCCTACTGTTCTAAACACAGTTAATTCTTTTATAAATTAACTTGCACAATGTCACAGTACATTACCTCACCTTGGAATATTTTTATTCTGAACTTTGCACGGCTGATAAATGGAATGATGCTTGGATTTTCTCTGGGGATGTTTTACCCGTAATGTAACTTATTAAAATACAGCTGACTGCAGAAGAAATAGCACTTTTTCAACAGGGTCCAGGTTATCCAGCGAAACACAGATAATGAATAATGGTTTATGGCAAAACTGATAATTCAGCAGCTATTATATAGACTGGCCCTGTGGTTTGCTTTAATCATTGGAAATTGCTAGGCAAGATGCCATGGACCACCGGCTAGCTGAAAAGCAGGGGGCCCAGGAGGGGAATGGCACCAGTCACCTCGAGGGGTGACAACTTGGGCGAGTCCTGCCAGCCACGATGTCCCTGCCCACCCACTGTGGCCAGGGAGCTGCATCCGCTTCCACAGCCCTTGTGGTTTATTCCAGCATTTCATCCCTGGCTGTGAAATGCTGATGTATTTACGGCAGGTAGAGCAAAGCGGTTTTACTTCTGCATGTGTTTGCTTTTTCCCGTGTGCGGGGCCGGACAGGGCAGCAGTGGCCAAGCCACGAGCAGGAGCCCCGTCTCTCCCGGCACTGCTGGCTGCTCCACCGGATCCAGGGGTGCACGTCCCTTGGGGTACCCCATCCCCTGCCAGCCAAGGGAGGGGATCCCAGCCCTGCTGGCTGTCCCCGGAGAGCAGGGAAGGGCTTTCCCCCTCCCAAAGGTTCAAGGATGCTGGGCATGTTTCTCCAGTTATCCACGTTTGCAAAGGCTGCCCCTCCTTTCTCCATCAGCTACAGCCAGCTCCAAGGGTGGTAGGTGTTGTTGTCAGCTGGCAAACACCTCCCGCCATTCAAGTCCCCCTGCCCACCCCATGGCAGAGGGGAGGTGGCTGCTCACACTGTCCCAGCCCTGCTCTCACACCAGCTCCAGTTTTAGCCACCGGCAGCCTGTCTTGGGTCCAGCACACATTAAAGGACAATTTGAGCAGCCAAGAGGAGAGAAGGCGGCTCCCACCAGAGCCAAGAAGTGGACATAAGCCCTGATGCTCTGATCTTCCCCATTTCTAGAGACAGACATGTGCCATGTACCTCGGAGTGCCAGGGACAGCGGTGGCTCTGGACCGAAGGCAGCCGGATGCCTCCAGCAGCATCGCAGCTCCTCTGCAGCGTGGGGCTGGGGGAACCGTGGGGCAGGCAGCCCTGCTCTGCCTGCGAGCAGCACCTGCCTTTGGCCTCCTCCCTCCCCAAAAAAGAAAGGAGATGCAAACCCTCTTTCTCCCTTTCCTTCCCTTTTATAGCACCCTGAGCCAGTGAGGGACTGTTAACCCTTCCCTGCCCACAGGCCCTTGGCTGTAACCCAGCTGCCCCCGGGCTGGGCAGCAAGGGGACATGATGGGGAGAGCTGGCACCTCCGTGCTGGTCCCATCCCATTTCTTCCCTTGCCAGCCCCCCGTCGCTACCCAGGGTATTGCTGGGCTGCCACGGGCGGTGATGAGAAAAAGCAGATGGTAAATAGACTCATTTTCTGAAGCAAGGTTAACCCAGAGAATAAGCAGCAGAGGGCAAATGGAGCTGTTTGAAGGATCAAGGAGTCGGGGGGGGGGGACGTGATGGGCAGGGAAGGAAGGTGCAGCATGCCCTCAGGTGGACGAGGAGAGCAGTCTGGGATCACCCCACCCAGCCAGCGTGGTATCAGCCAGCAGGAAAACTGCGTTGTGTCGGGAGGCTTGGGCTGGCCCCAGCCCGGGTGACATCCAGGGGTGCTGCCGGCACTGCCACGGGCTCTGTTGGGTAACGCTAAGCGGCCACTTAACTGCTGTGCCTCAGTTTCCCAACTTGTACCCCAAAGGCTAACCTCAGTTATCAGCAGTGTTGGCAGTGACATGTCACACAGCCAAAGTACAGTGAGAATCTCTGCAGAGAGATGTGAATCCGTGTCAAACACTTCTTCTTCATATCTCTTGGGAGGATCAGATGGGAATTAGCTCTGACAGCAGGACCCCAGCTGGCAGGAGGGCAGGAGCACGGTCTCGCTCGCTCGCAAGCACTGGGCACTGCTTGCTTAGAGCCAGCTCCTTGGTCCTGCCTCGTGCCAAGCATCCCGATTTCATCCCTGGTGGGGCTTGTAAAGGCCAGGGGTTTGCACACGTGGACTCTGCTCAGTGTTTGGCCGGGTTTAAAATAGCTTCTCTGTCCTGCCTGCGGCTGAGTCTGGCCGGGTCGTCTGGGATGGGAGGCAGCGAGCAGGATGGTTGGAGGCGACAGGCTGCTAGAAGAGGGCAGCTGCCTGAAGGATTTCATGAAAACCTCCCTCTGCGTTGATCCCCCTCGTGCCAGACCCAGCACAGCCCGTCACCCACAGCGCGGGGGGCTGCAGCTTGCCAGGCTTGGCTTAAACTGCCCTGGACAGCATCCGAAGAGCTCCCTTCTGCTGACTAGCAGGCAGCCGTGCTTGCAGCTCCTTGAGACTCTTCCTCCTCTCTTTATAAATACCTCCTCTTCCTCCAGCGGCAAATCTGCCTGTGCGGGCAGGAGCCCCAGAGGCCCGACCTCAGGAGCTGCGGGGGCAGGGAGGTGCCCGGGAAGCGGGGAGGCAGCCGCTGCTTTCCCAAATCCTTTCTTAATTATGCATGATGAGCACTTGAAAATCTGACCCGAGGTGGCTGTTGTTGAGTCATCCTCTGTTTAATCGCTTGCAAATATTACACTGTCTCGCAGTGTGGGCTGTAAATTACCAGCAAATAAAGTGTGGAAGCTGCTTTACAGCTAATATATTGCTTCTTGGGAAAGTTTTGGATTAAATGAGTCTTTCTGCTGAGATAACAGCCCCTTCCCCAGGGATCAGGCTGTGGTGAGGGGTGCAGGGGGATGCGGGGTGGAGGGCTGGGCCGGGGATGCTGCCCTCTCGCCTGACCATGCCTGCCCCTTGCAGGTAAGAGGAGCCACGGGAGGGTAAAACACGGAGACCTCCAGTCCAGCTGCTGTGACAATGTTTGTGCCACTTGCTGAGAGCCTCAGAAGTGCCAAGCACTATTTATCAATATTTCCCGATACCCTCCAAGGTCAGTCTTTCTGAAGATTTCACCGTGAGGGTTCGTTAAGTGCCTTCAAGTAAAAAAGGAGAAAGAGAAAAAAAAAAAAAATCCACTATTCAGCAGTACAGATTTCCCCGGAGGTTTCTGTTATTATCGTCTTCCCAGTTATGAGTGATTTATCCTTGATGTTCCTGGCTTGCCATACGCTCTGCAAATTATTGCTCCCGACGTCTGGGCAGAAGGGATGCAGCCACCGCAGGTGCCAGCGTCCCTCTGCCTTCCCCGGCGGTCCCCATGGGTCTGGGCTGTCCTGCTGCCCGTGCATGAGGCTGGGGCATCACCCATTGCTGATGTCTCTTAAGCTCCAGCCACGGCCAGCCCTAGATGATTAAAAATTGTTGCAGGAAATTTTGAGGTTGGGATGAAGCTTGGAGGTCGCTGCTGTGGGTTGATGAAGCCTTTGGGGCAACTTGGCTGGTGCCATGTGGATCTTCATGGCCACATTTGGTGGTGATCTGAGTCAGGCAGGACTTCTGCCAGCAACCAGCCCTGTTAGGAAGGTCTCCAAGAACAAGACTATTGAAACTGCCCCCAGATTTAACCTAATTTATTAATTCCCATCTCTGGACTCCAGGGTCCTCTGTCCATCACCAAAATGCATCTGTCCCAGGGGAAGGAGGTGGCAGTTGTTTGGGAATCTGAGGAAAGGTGATGAAAAGCAGAAAATACCAGCAATGCTGCTGAGCCACCTTCCAAAAATAGATGGTGGCCAAGCAAAGGAAGAAAAAAGTATCTCCCCTCCCTGCCTCGAGCTGTTTGGGTTTTGTCCAGGCACACGATTAGATGAATTAGAGGGATCCAGAGAGGCCCGGGGCTGAGCTGCTGCCAGGGGAAAGTCCCACTGGGGATTTGGCCCTGCACTGGCTGGGGACGGCTCAGGACTGCGGCAGGATCTCCAGTCACATTAAAATGACAAATTTCCAACCTGTGGCAAGCATGAAATGATGACTTGGATGTGGTTTGTCCGTGACTAACAGGAAATAAGATTTCACATCATTTCTAGATCATTCTCTTAGTGGTGCTGAAAGGAAACGGTGCTCTCTGAAGCAAAGCATCCCCCTCAGGAAAATCAAGGTTATTTCAAAGTTTTATAACGTCCCGTTGGCCATCAGAAAATAGGAGGCAAAATCAGCAGCAGCCTTCTCAAATGCATCCCAACCCACTGTGTCCCCCTGATTTCCTAGAAAAGGCAACCTAAGTGTTAAGAAGCGCTACTGCTTTTTCCCAATCTTCCTCCATAGCTCCAAGACAAAGGATAATGATTGATGAAGGAGCCTCTTTCTGTGAAGGCACTTACTCTACTTTGCAAAGAAAGGCAAACTATAATTAGCAGCTTTGTTTTTCTTTTGGTGTGTGCAACCTGCAAACGCCCAGCAATCCTCAGGGGCTGCTGTGCGGGGCGATGGATCATTTATAGGTGTTGAGCAGGGTCAGTCCTTCAGGCATTTCAGCAGCAGCTGGTGGCACAAATGAGGATTTTTTGGAATCAGCCAGTGAGTTTAGCTACATTTCAACTCAAAGCATCACCTTGAGGCAGAAGGAGATGTGTCCACGGTCTGTCAGTCCTGGTGTCTCCATCACTGACGGCTTTTGAAAGTCCTGCAGGTTCCCCCCCCCGGCCTCCATCTGCCCCAGACACCTCGCCACGACTCAGGGCTGCAAAGGAAAACCACAGTTCCTATGAAACACGGGGGGGAAATGAAATTGATGTTTATATCAAGGATGATAGATAGAAAGACTGTGGTTGTTTTCTCGGGGTGCCCAGCCAGGGTGTACCTTCCCAGGGCTCACCCAGCATCTCCTGCAGACCGGTCACTCTTTATTTTGGAAAACACTACCCATCCCTTAGAAAAAGCCTGGGGCAGCCAGAAAGCCACTTCCTCTACCAGAAATACCTGGAAGATTGCAAAAGAAGTAGGCAGGAAGGAAGCTATAAAGCAGAGGAAGCTGTAAGGCATTCAAAACCTTCCTACGGCGACACTCAGGAGCTGGAAAGGAATAAAAGAGAATCTGGTCTTTGTTCACGCCGGGAGCCACGGCTGTGGCAAAGATGAGCAAGAACAATAAAACTTCCACCAGTCCTAGGTTTTCCTTGATGAATGTTCAGGATTTTCTCAACAGGAACTCTGAATAGTGTGAAAATAATAATGGAAAACATTTTTGTTGTCTCCAGGGAGGAAGATGTACATAAAGTGGTTTTTCCTGGCCGGGTTGTGCTGGCAGCAGCCCTGGGTGCAAATAGCTGCTGCACGGATTTCAGGAGCCACCCCTGGAGAAAGACTGGAAGGAAACGTGTCCTTCCCTCCTTCCCTCTCTCCTGGAGCTAATTTTGTATTTCTCTTTCTGGCTGTGCTGCAGAGAGTAATGAACGTGGGTGATTTGCCATCAGATAAATGGCATGCCATTAGCTGCCTGTTTAGAGACCATATTTCCTCTTTGCGATGAGAGCTCAATATCTTTCCAATGAGTTATTACTTGGAGATCTTCTAGACCTGGACTTTAAGTACTGAGCAATTACTGCACCGTAATTCCAGGGCTGCTCGCCTCCCTGCTAGACACAGTCTCTTAAGCCTCATCAGGTTGACTGGAGGAAGCTTTTTTAGTTTTAAAAGAATGGCTTAATGGCAGCTGTTTCAAGCAGCTCCCCTTTCCCTTCTTCTCCTTTTCCATCCAGCCTTTTCAGTCACCTGCTGCAATCTCCTCGCCCTGCCCAGCAATGCTGGGTGGTGATGGAGGGGGTTGCTGGGACCCCAGGCACCAGGGTTGCATCCTGCAACAGGATTATATTGGAAATAGCAGAAAAGTGGCCAAAAGCTTGTACCTACACATGCCTTAAACCATGGTACTGCTTCCCCGTTATGCACAAGCCCTCCTGGGGGGCTGGCACAGCCGCACGTCCCAGCCCAGCATCTCCCAGGGATGCAGTCCATCGCTAACCCTGCTCCCACCTCGCCTGCTTTGTACCTCCACCACTGCCGGCTCCAGTGGCCCCGGGCAAACTCCTTCGTGCTCCAGGGCCGTCTCCCCTATTTGCAAAGCAGAAAGAAAAGCCCTCCCCTCCGCTTTGGGAGGAGCCCTTTGCCCTGGGACACAAGTCCAGAGCCACGTTTGCATCTTTAATACAAGCGATTATTGCGCTCCAAGCTCCCAGTCGAGGCCTGAGCTCGGTGTGGCAGCAGCAGAGGCTCAAGTGGTGGTTTTGTCTTTAAACCTCATTTTTGGGGGTGTATCAGCATGTCCTGACCTTTTCTATATCTCAAGGGAGTAGTGGGTGGTGTTGGGGGCCACACTGGGAGCTGTTTGAACAAAAGGCTCCCAAGATATGGCCACTTTCCCCTCCTAAAAATGAATTACAAAAGTAATAGGTGCTTCTCCAAGTTTTGCATGGAGCTGGAGTTGAGCCCAGCTCTTGTCTGACACGATCGTGGCATGGGTTGGAGGGAAGGGCTGCGGTTGTGAGAAATGAGTGCTCTAAAACTGAAGGAAAAGCACCAAAATTTTGCAAACAGGCTGAGCTACCCCTTGTGCTCCCAACATGTCCAAGCGCAGGCAGTAACACTGCTTCCCTCAGGGGCTGGAGGCCGAGGGGAGACGATGTCCCTGCAAGCATCGTCCCTTTTAGGGAGCTCCAGCAGCTCCTCTGCCTGCAGACCTGTGCAATCACTGCCAGAGATTGAATCCCCAAAAGCGCATTTCTTTTTTATTAAAGAATACAGCAACAACAAGCAGAAACCTCAGGGCTAAAGCCGTTAATGCAGAGTTCACGGTGCCTGGGGCATCTCATGCATTTTTAAGTGTCTCAACAAGCAGAAGTGGAAAAAAAGACAGCAGAGTGCCCCGGGGCCCTCCCGCCCCACACTTGAGGCACCTCCGCTTCCTCCCAGCCCCAGGGCACCCAGGCTCCACCCTGAGTCCCCAGCAGCCTGGGTGGTGGGATGGGACAGGGCGCAGCAGGATGGGATGCAGTGGGATGGGATCAGTGGGGTGGGAAGCAGTGGGATGGGATACAGTGGGATGGGATCAGTGGGGTGGGATCAGCAGGGTGGGATGCAGAGGGATGGGGTCAGCAGGGTGGGATGCAGCCAGATGGAATCAGAGGGATGGGATGCAGTGGGATGGGATCAGCGGGATGGGATCAGCAGGATGGGATGCAGTGGGATGGGGTCAGTGGGATGGGAGGCAGTGGGATGGGATACAGTGGGATGGGATCAGCAGGATGGGATGCAGTGGGATGGGGTCAGTGGGATGGGAGGCAGTGGGATGGGATACAGTGGGATGGGATCAGCAGGGTGGGATGCAGTGGGACGGGGTCAGTGGGATGGGAGGCAGTGGGATGGGATACAGTAGAATGGGATCAGTGGGATGGGATGCAGCAGGATTGGATCAGCAGGATGGGATGCAGCAGGACACAAAACAGCAGAACAGGAGGAAGTGGGATGGGACGCAGTGGGACGGGACTCAGGGGCAGGGTGCAGCGAGCCATGATGCAGCAGAGAGGCCGAGCACCTGTGGGTGCCTCCCCAGTCCTGCTGGGAGCCGCTTCAGGAGCAGGCCCCAGCTCTTGCAGCAGCCCCAAGCTCTAACTGTTCAGCAAACGGGTTTATTCGCGAATGACAAATTCCTATTCATTAAAGAAGAACATTCCTGATGAGCAATTAAACACCTAATTAAGCCTCAGGCGGATGGATGGACGGGTGGATGGATGGACAGACAGATGGGTGATGAGCACCATGAACCCCCTGATTTACCAGGGCAAACGCTCTCTTACAGGAGAAATGGTAAAACAGAGCTAGCCAGGAAACTTGCTTTCTTTTCTCTTTTTTTTTTTATCAGCTCTTCTTACTTTTGACATCACTGCGCCTTCAGGGCTTGGAAAGTCTCCCAATACACCCACAAAGGCACCGTGTGCCCGACGGGCTCAGTGGGGTGACCCTAGCCAGGGTCTTGGCTGGAGAGCTGCTTGTTTGAATTGAAATCTCTTTCTATTCTTCCTATGACTTTATTCCCACTATCAGATGTGGGAAAAGCACCCCGTCCTGGGACAAGCCGGGTAAGGTGTCCCACACCATGGTCAGGTTTGTCTCTCCCTTTCCCTCTTTCAGAAAAAATTAGGATTATTCTTTGCAGCATTGGGTTTCTTTTGAATGACCAAGTAATGGAACAAACCTACGGGAGATATATCAGCCTCCCAAACAGCTGACATTGAAATGTATCCAGGAGACCAGGCTAATACTGGGAGTATTTTAAACAGATCAAATAACGATTGCTTTGCAAAGCCAGATTTTTATGTGTCAGGCCTCGGGCAGGTAGAGTTCAAGTGCGTTTCGATAGTGTATTAATAGTGTATTAATGAAGTCCGCATACACCACTCGCGATCTTCAAAGGCACTCTTGTTTTTGAACTGTAATTGTCCACTGAGAAATGACAAAACAAACAGCAATTACACTGGAAAAGGGATTTTAAAAAAATTATGCCAGTGGGACTGGAGCTCATAAACCAGCATTAGCGATATATACACATTAAACTGTTGCCAATTGCTGGAGAACTGAAAGCACAGAAGTGCCTTGTTTTCATGTTTTCTTTCTTTTCCCTGTTTTTATTATGAAATTTTTGCAGTGAGAGCGATGCCCAGGGATGAAGGCAGATGGTGCCTCTGCAGCCAGACCCATGAGGAGCTCCCAAAACATTCCCAGGTTGAGATGGGGACCAGGGATCCTCTGGCATCCCTGAGCTCGCAGGAGACGCAGTCCCTGGAAATGCCAAATAATTCCTCCATACCCCAGGTGCCTGATGCGGCTGCGGTGCCGGGAGCTCCCTTGCGGCATCGCTGCCCTGTAGGAGCAAAGCTACAGGACGTGCCCTGAAAACTGGTCCAGCCTCCAAAAAGATGAGAGCTTACCCACCCAGAGGACATTTTTATTAGCACGATGCTAATAATTTGTTATTTTTATTAGGGTGGTGCTGTCCCTCTTTATGTGCAATCTGCAGAATTCTTTTCCACAAGATAATATGACCCAGCCCGGACCTGGCGTGCAGAAAACTGTTGATAACAACACAGGGCCATTTATTTTGTGTGGTATTGTTAAAGTGAAAACACCAGCCAGGCAGCGCTGGCCAATTACTGTCAGCTCCTACCTGCAAATAGGGAAAAATTCCCCTTCTAGGAAGGAGAGAGAGAAGTTATGGACTGGACTCGGTGCTGCGGCAAGGCAAATAATAATAATAATAATAATAATAATAATAATAATAATAATAATAATAATATTATTTCTGTGTCTGGAAAGATTAGGGGCTGAAGTGCTCCCTGCCTGCTCTGCTGTGTTGGGTTTCCACCTTCATTTTTGGAGCGTTTCTGGTTTCAGACTGGTTTCTCTGTATCAGCAGAAAAGGAGACTTTTCTATTAAAAATAGAGAAGCGTATTGTTAAGACCTAACCTACTGTAATTTAAGTAGCTTGTATAAAAATGTTAAGCAGCACATGGTTGCTGTCAGCTCTGTAAAGAAGCTCTAAACCCACTGAAGCGTTAGAAGGCGCTGGCTGAAGGGCCGGATCCAGCACCTGCCAGCATCGCTACCCTCCAAAAGTGCAGGCAAAATAAATACCTCTCTGCATCGACATTTTCCACTAATTTAGTCATCGCAAAACCAAGGAATTGGGGATGAGAAAAAATGGAGAAGCTCATTTGCCTTTTCCTGCCTGTGAATAAAACCTAAGTAATATATTAATTTTAAAACCATGAAGAATATGAAAATTGGGAACAAAGCGCTCAGCTCCCTCGTTGCAGATAGTGCTTATCTTGTTTAGGAGATCAGTTTTAAATGCATGCTCAGATAAGCTTATTTTTTCATCTGTAGCTAGCACATTTTAAATGGTTTTATTTAACTAATAAAAACCATTTTTGATGCTGGTTTTGGGCATCTTAAATTGAAAACCAATTTTCATCTGAATAGACCATGGCACATGTTGTGAGCCCAAAATTAATAATCATTTCATAAAAAAGAAATGCATCATTCCCTATATCACAACGTAATAAAAGGCAAACACGAAGAATTGCCATAAATATACATTAAGCTACATAATTGCTTAAGTAACCTCGCATACATAAAGTGTTTTCTTCTGTTTAGCAAAAAAAGGAGTTGTAAAAGAAGTAAACCTGCAGATTAGTGGTTACCAACCAAGAAGAATCGAGTTAAGAAAATAAATAAAATGTACAAATGAGAAACAAGATTAAAACTGATCATTTAAACCAAGCTTTCTGCTTTGCTAATTTAAATCATGATTAAAATGTGTGGCTGAAATCCATCATCTACAAAGTCTTCAGCTTTAAATCTCCTTCCACCCCGGGAAGGGCTGGGGGAGGGAGGGGGGCAGCCCTGGTGTGCCGGGGGATGCAGTGGGACGTGGTGGGATATGGTGGGACATGGTGGGATGGTGGCAGGGGATCTGCCAAGTCTCACCCCACCTGCAGCTGTCAGGCTGGTGCTGAGTTCTCATGGATTAAGAAGCTAAATTACAAGTGTCAAGAGCTGCCCAGGGTCGTTAAATCCTTCCCAGCCCTGGCTCCGTCAAACGCCGCACGCTTGGACAGATGCTTGTTCCATGGTTGTCCCTGACTGCACGGGTCAAGAAAATAAGCAAGGGATTCAGGGAAAGCCAGGAGTATTAGAAAAGAAACGGTGTGATGGTTGATGCTCGGTTTTGATGCACATCCCATGATGTTCAGGAAACGATGGGTGGCCCAGAGCTGCAGAGCGGGGAGATGGGGTCCGAGCACCCAGCAGCCACTGGATCCATCCCCTCCCGTTTTGTATGAGTAGGATATGCAAGTTTTACAGGAAAGCATTAACAGGGATTCTCCCCGGTAGGCATCCTACAAGCCGGGCGGGTTAAGAAGGGGCAGCAGACGCATGCCAGCCCCACGGCAGTGTCCCATCTGCTAACCCATCCCACCTTGATGGGAGACAGGAACCACCTCGCTGCTGCCATTGCTGCAGGGTGCTGCGGGGAGCCCGGGGATGCGCTGCGTTCGCAAAGCCCTACGGCAGCACCAACACCAGGACCTCCCCACGCGTGGCCATGCCACCACCCATGGGTTTCCCACCGCTGGGGAAGAGCAAGGGCTTCACATCCCTCCATGCTGGGCTCCCGTGGTCCTTTGCACTGCTCTCAAGGAAGCGTAGTCTTTTTGGAGTGGATGGGGACATGTCCGAGGAGCTGGTTTGGGATTTTAGCAGGGCCTGGGGCAGCCCAGGAGACATGCAGGGACATGGTGGTGCGGCTTCTCGCTGGCTATGGCAGCATCCTGGAGAGATACTGAGTTAGAAAAAAATACAATTCCTTCCTGGCATCTCTCGCTCTGACTCGCTTCCAAAGCACACCCCCGCTCCCGAGCAAACCAGACCATCTTCCCTTCATATGAAAGAGAGAGGCTCAGCAAGATGTAGCAATAATCTGTCGTTTTCTATTCCACTGCTCAGCAAGGAGCCTCTGGGGATGGCGAGGAAGGAAAGGGACCTCAAAATAGCGGCAGACTTTCTGTGCAGCTGGAGAAGATTTCCGGAACAAAGAAAAACCTGGAACAGACCAAACATTCCCCTTCCCCGTTCCTATCCCAAGGACCGGGCTTGGGTGCAAGTGGCATGAAATGCCCTACGTGTTTGCTTAGTTGGGAATAGCTAGTAGGACCTGCTTGGAAGAGGTGGGAGGCTTCAAAGGGACATCTACCATCATCAACCAGCTGTGACACCCCGGGGCTGGGACTCCCCAGCGCATCTGCTTTGGAAGCTGGGTGCACTTCGGCTCCCCTACCAACATGTTGGGCAGCCTCGTGTCTTGGCATCCATTGCTCCGTCCATGGAACAGGCACCTCTGGCCTCAGCAGGGGACCACTGTGCAGTGCCCTGCCGCTGGCTGGCCAGCGCGGCCCCACGGTCCCACCTGCCTTTTGAACACTCGGACAGCTGATGGGTTTGGACTGAGACCAAAAAGGGCATTGGCAGAGTGCTGGGTCTGAAGGAGAGGCAATCCAAGAGCAAGCCACCCAGGGGCTCCCTCCGAGGCCTTGCCAGAGGGAGAAATGCTAAAAATGCCACCATCTTCTCTGGGGGAGCACCCACGTGCCAATAGCCAGGTTGGCTCCGGGAGATGAACGTCTGCTGTACGTGGCTGGCACAGGAGGAGCACACCAGGCTGCATGTCAGACCCTCCCTGCCTTGGGACCGCAGGAGGGACAGGGCCACCCATCCCCATGGGAGCCACTGCGTGCCCACAGGGTGCTGCGCTGACTGCCAGGGTGCGAGGAGGAGCAAAGGCACGGCCAGTTTGAAGCCCCCATTTGAAGCCCATCACCTGCAAATGGGACCATGCCGAGCTGCACCTGCCCAGTCCCCGCTGTTGGTCCCCTGCCGTGCCTCCAAACTGAGACCTGAGCATCTGAGCTTTGTCCTCTTCATCAAACACTGCAGGCCTTCGTGCCCTCTCGCCATCATCCTCCTGCCCCCAGAAGTAGGCATGGTGGTGTTGGGTTGATGGTTGGACTAGATGGTCTTAGAGGTCTTTTCCAGCCTTAATGATTCTGTGATTCTGTGAAGAGAGAGGAGGTGCCTCAAGCCAGCATGGGGGAAGCTGCCCTGTAGCCAGGGCTGCACGAGCTGCTCTTTGCTGGGGATGGGACAACGGAAGGACCGGGAGGGTGTAATTCCTTCTGCTGGAGCACGCAAGCAGAGGTTCGGTCTCTGGGAGGGGTGAGAGGCACCTTTGCACCACCCAACCTTGAGAAGGGCTCAGCCCCAGGAGGGTGCAGACCCCGCAGCTGGTTCCCTGCCCGAGGAGCAGGCAGCAGGGACCGAGCTGCCGCGATTTTTGGTGCCTGCCTGACCTGAGCTCTGGCCACATCCCAGCTCAGTAATTTCCGAGTTCCTACCACCGCCTTGTTAAACCAAACTAGGCATAAGCTGAAAGCAAGCCGTGGTAAGGAAAGTGTTTGCAAAGCACCGGCACCAGATGTCCCAGGTCCCAGGTGAGCCTTGTCTACCGTAAAAAGCACCAGCTCGAGGCTTTCTTTGTCTCGCCAAAAAACAAGCACTAAGGCAAAGCGCAGGCCTTGTGCTGCCAAGGGGTATAAATTGGCACCTATTAGCCACCCTCAAAATAACTCTAACTTGTTTGACATAATGAGGTGATTAAATCAGCATGAGCGATTCTGCTTCTTGAAGCCAACAGGACATGGTGAGATAAATTGTGTTTCAAATCTCAGCACAATTAGGGAAAGGATGGAGCACGGTTTGGGGAGGGGGACGTCTGCGTGGCCTTCATTGAGCTTGCTGTGCCGTGCCAGCAGCTCCGGGCTGGGGTGAGCAGGGAGTCTGCCGCGACCCACAGCCCTGCCTGCTTCGTTAGTGCTCTGAGGGCTGGGAAAACACAAATATTGCCTAATATGCCTGATTTCACCCATTTTCCAGCCCCCTCAAACTCATAAGGGCATGCGAGGACACAGCTGCAATGGGTGCCAGCTCTAGTCAACGACTTGCCACCACCTCCCACACCTACTGCCCACATGTTTTCCTGCCGCCAAACTCTTGCTGTAGAAACTCGATGTGTTAAAGCTGGTGTTAACACAGACGGACTCCCCTGGGATGGCCTCTGTTAGCAAAGAGCATTTTGGCAAAGAAAATGGGGAAAATGAGCAGGAAAGATGCTGCACGGTGCATGGGTTGGGCAGTAAATGGAGTTTGCCCTGTTGGTGGCAGTGGCAACCCGAGCAGCATCTCAGGTTGGTGTCCTCAGCTGCCGGAGCAGGCGAGCATCTCTACACCATGATGCAGGAGAGGATCAGCCAAACAGGAATACACGAGAGCTCCAGAAATCAACCTTCTGCCAACACCGGCCAACCCAGGAGCTCCCCGAGATCCCCAACCTTCTGCCAACACCAGCCAACCCAGGAGCTCCCCAAGATCCCCAACCTTCTGCCAACACCGGCCAACCCAGGAGCTCCCCAAGATCCCCAACCTTCTGCCAACACCAGCCAACCCAGGAGCTCCCCAGGATCCCGGGGGACCTCTCAGACTCCCCCAGCCCTGTGCTGCTTTGGGAGACCTCCGGGGTCTCCATGTCGGCATAGATCTGCAGAGCTCCGCCAAACCATCCACCTCCATCCCCCTGTGCAGACATTTCCAGCAGATTTTCAGTGACCTTCAAAGGGCTGTCTCTGCTTGGCCAGCTCTCATCTCTGATGATTTGGTGCCTCTCCGGTTCCTGTCATGCAAATGGAGGGATGGTAAATCTTTGGCCAGCAGTAATTCACATCTAGACATCATGGGGACTGAAGATAATGAAGGTTTTTCAAATCCAATAGTCCCTAAACACTTTCAGGTGCTGCCTTTGCCTTTCTGTCTTCATGCTTCAGGGACAAATCATTCCTTACAATCTGTGTTCCCGGACCCTTTCACCTGAACTCTGGAGAAGGATTTCAGTGACACTAGCACAACTTATGGTCATTTGTCATAAAATTATTTTTTGTTCATTTATCTCCATTCTGCCTTTTCAAGTCCTTTTCTTGCGTGCTACTTCGGCCAAATTCCCAATTCCCTGAATTTATTATCACTATAAAATGGTTGCCTGCTCCACAGCATGACCTAGACGCGCACCCCACTGCGATGCTTTAGAGGCCTTCGTCTGTTCCTATGGCAACTGGAAAAAGAGGCAAGCGCTGCAGCCAGCGCGGGGACGGATCCTGCACGGATGCTGACACCCCTCCCAGCTGGGAGGCTGCGAGGAGGCCAGAAGAACATGGGGGCATACGCGATGCTGGGATGAGTGGAGCAGAAACACATCTTCCCGGTGTTTTCTGTTCCCCGGTCACCGGGTAGCAGCTCTGTGCTGGGTCCGTGCGTGACCAGGAGGACACGGTTCTGCTGGGATGCTGGACGGGTGCTTGGCGCTTTGCTTGTCGCAGAGGGGCGCAGCGTGCTGTGCTTGAAGCTAGGGTGGGATGGAGACAACAGGCGTTCGGTGGGCAGTGGGACATGGATTTAACCGTGGGGACATGGATGTCAGCCCCAGGTCACGCGGGTACCCGCAGTGCTGCCCGTCCAAAGCCCACCCGCTGCCGAAGGGAGCGCAGCAAGCACAGCTGGGGCGGTGCAGGGACCTCGCACCCCACGATGACGTCCAGCCCGGTGGCACCAAACCCTGTGCCCTGCTGGGCTGCTCTTGCTCTGGTTTCTTACTCTGTCCTCCAAGTAAAATACCTCGTGCAAACCCGCTCTCTCCAAACCAGCCATCTTTGCAACAAAAAGCTGCTTCTGCAAAATCTACTGCCTTTAACCTGTTGATAGACATTAACGC
Source organism: Balaeniceps rex (assembly GCA_013401315.1). NCBI lineage: Eukaryota > Metazoa > Chordata > Aves > Pelecaniformes > Balaenicipitidae > Balaeniceps > Balaeniceps rex. Next base: position 37,317 of record VYZW01012679.1, read on the forward strand.
CTTTACCTTCATTTACTGATGTTATTCTCTTTTAATTCTTTATTAATCAATTCCCACATCAGCCACTCCATCAGTTTGCCTGGGATCGAAGTGGAGCTGACAGGCCTGTAATTATCCAGGTCATCTCATTTATCCTTTTTAAACGTTGGTGGAGATCTCACCTGGGAAATCAGCGGAGTAGATTCAGCTCTTGCTTTTGACACAGACAGGATTTTGTTTTTCCTCCTGTGATGGGTCCCTGCCCCCATGCTGGGATCCTGTGGGTGTTGCCTGACCAGCACCTTGCCTACAGCCACAGGCACCGTCCCTGTCTCTTGTAGCATCCCAGCTTTCATTAAAAATTGGGAAAACAGCATGGAAGAGCCCCTCATCCTGCCTGCAGCGCGGGGACCGGCTCCTCCACTGCTTGCAGAGCATGAGCTGGGCTCTGGGTGTTACAGTTCTCAGGCATCACCACGTTATACACTCTATTTCCTAAACGTCCCCATCCTGGGGTCTATTAGTCACCCCCACCACTCAGCAGGATGCTTTTCCCCCATTTCCCTGTTTGAAAACAAATGTTCAAAACTAAAGCAGGCGTGATTCCAGAAGGAAATAACCGAAGGGGGCTGCAGATTGCCCCATCCTGGGTGTTCACTGTGGTTCCTGACCCGATGTCCCCATGCGGGTCGGGCTGACAGCGCACACGAGCATCCCCGCAGGGCTGAGCATCCCCGCAGGGCTGGCCACGGCCGCAGGGCTCAGCCCCGAGGGGAAGGTGAGCGGCAGGGCTGGCAGCGGAGTGGGGCAGGGGTGCTCGGGTGCCCCCTTCCCCACCGAGGGCAGCGGTGTCAGGGCCAGAAGCTGCCCCCGCAAGGACTCCTGGCTGCTCTTTGGCCCAGGCTGTGCTTTCCCCGGCCAAGCAAAATACTGTGAAGCTGCAACAGCCTCAAAGAAAATGAAAAAAGAGCATCTGCAGGCAGCAAAATTCATATTAGGGCTCCTACAGCAGATAACTTATAGCCACCCATAAAAGCTACACGCAGCATGTCTTCTGAGGCCAGGCTGCTTTTAACACCCATCAAAAGACACTGAAAAAGAGTGAAGGGGGATGAACAAAAGCAGCAGTTCTACGGAGAAGCGCCCTGGCTGCATCTCGTGGGAGACAGCGCGTTTACACACACCTATCGCCTCTGATCCGGCGCTCCTCGCTTCTGATTCTACGCTTACAAAGGACGCTGCGTATTCAGGCAGCGCCTTGAGCGACCGGCCGAGCCCCGTGGGTTCCTGCTGTGGATGGTACAAAGGACTCGAGAGACGGATGGGAAATAGCTTCTCCTCCATCTGCAGCCATGCAGTCGTGACACCCTGGCAGGAGAGGCAGGCAGAAAAGCCTCTGCTCACTACCATCTGGCAGCCGGAGCCCAGGGAGCCGGGGCTGGAGGTGAAGGAGAAAATAGCTTTTCTGTTTACCCGCTTGTAGGAAGGAGGAGGAGGTTAAATTGGGACCAAGAGCCAGTTTGCAAGCCTGGCAGGGAGCGCAGAGCCACATTCGCGACCTCTGCTCACCGCTGCAAGAGCTTCTCCCTGAAGGCAGATGAAAATACATTTTTTTTGGTGCTGGGATGCTCTGGGAACCAGAGCAGACATCACCAGGCTTTGTCCAATGTTGATCAAAACCCCTCCGGGAAGCGGCTTTATACCAAAGGATTTGTGTGGGATTGCTGTTCAGCAGCGGAAGGGTTTGTTATGAGCGAAGGCGCCGCGGGGAGGATACCAGGGGATGAAAAACCACTGCATTTTAATGCCTAAGACTGGCTGGGGCTCGGTGGCATTTCCCTCTCGCTGCCGCTTTGTAATCCTGGTTTGTGCTTCCCAGCCTCCCAGCGGGTCACAAGCTGGGGGCCAAAAGCATGGAGCAAAAGGGCAGTCTGCGGCACGGAGGAGGTGGTCCGACCGCAAGGGATGCTCTGCAGGGCTCGGCACCGCGGGGACTGCTCAGCACCGCTGCGAGGAAGGGGACGGCAGCAAACCCCACAACAGCGTCTGCCAGCCGGGAAAGCTTGCAAAAAGGTAACGGCCTCCGAGCAAGTGTTTGCATGCGAGTTGCAGAGCAAGCGCTGCTGCAAGGCCCTCACAGAGGAAGCTCAGCGCTGCTCCAAAGAGCCCGAAATTTGGGTCAAGGAAGGGGTGGAGTCAATCGTCTTCCTTCCCTCCACCTGAAGGCTGTTTGCAGGGTCCTTGGGCATGGGAAGGGACCCTTGCTCTAGGGCGGCCTGGGGGACATCATGGGCGCTGCTCCCATCCAGCACATCGAGCTCCAGATGAGCGGAGCCTGCACTGAGCTGGCAGGCGAGCGGCACCGCTCCAGCACCGCCAACAGCCTACGTCAAAGCGACACCGACGTTTCCCACCAAGATTTCTGAACAGGAAACTTCTGCCTCCGCCCAGGCTACTTCATTCTTCATCTCTCCTGGCTGCGAGCTGCTCCGCTCCTTTCCAACTGATCTTGGGCTCCTCTTCCTATTTACTGCCTGCCCCGTCCTTTTACCACAGCGGTGGGACGCACCTCTCTCTTCAGCAACGCGAGGGGATGGCTGGAGGCAGCGTGGACACCAGAGATGAAGGAAACCCACCGGGTCCCTCTGCCCTCCATGGCCACGGCAGAGCCATCAGCAGGGAGGGTGTGCAGGGCCGCAGGCTGCACGGCCCCAGCTAAGAGCAGCTTCGCCAGAGCCAAACCAACCCCACACTGCAATTTGGAGAACCACCACCGACACGGAAAGGACGAACACCAAGCGCTTTCGGAGCGTGGCAGGCAGCATTTCCACGTGTCCCTATTTCTGGCACAATAAGCCCTGGCACATTATAAGGAGGGAGCCCAGTGCTGTCTGAAAGGCTTTTAAAAAGCTTTGTTCGATACACACATGGTTGTTAAAAAGCCCGGCATCGATTCTCCCTGCGCATCCCCACCAGCCCATCCCTCCCCAACCTCCCAAACCTACCGCTTCTCCAGCGCTAGGATCCCTTTGTATGGCGGCACTTTATATAATGCACTCAATATGATGAAGCTGTGCGGTAGGACTCGCAGAAATGTCTTTTGAGCACACCTAAAGCTGCTTGTTAACCAGAAGGGAGATACAAAGAGCACAAACTACTTACTGGGATATTACGGCTCGCGTGTGCTGCTTGTGCACAAGCCCCATCGCTACCCGGCAAACTTCTCAGGAATTCAATAGCGCCGAGGATTTAATAGCTGCGGGGATGAAGCTGTGAAGAATAAATGGGTTTTGTTTGGTAGCTTCCTGCCACTTGTGGAAAACAAAATGGTTTCAAACTCTGGGACTTTAAAGCTGGGTATTTTTAGAATAAAAAAAACTGAAGGACATTTCCAGCCGACATCTGAGCAGTGAGATGAGCTTGTTTGGGAAGCGTTGGGGAAGGAGCTGGATGCTTTAGAAATGCTCGTCCCTTCTTCCCTCCCATGAAAGCATTAGGACAAACTGAAAGAGCCTTCAGCCTCACAGGGTCTGCATCGCACTGCCTCGCTTCTCAGCACTGCGCTGGGCTTGGGTGGGAAATTACCGTCGGGGCACCGGGAGGTGAGACTTCTTGCAGGAGCAGAGGTGTGTGCCATGGGGTGAGCATCAGCCCCGCTCGCCCCACGCTGAGGGATGGGGCAGGACGACGAGCCTGCGGTCCACGGCAGACAGGCTGCAAAGCGAAAGCCGCTCACCTGTGGAAATACAGCCCAGCAGCCCAGGATGAAGCATTTCCTTATTTACAGCAACTTCCCAGGATCCTAGTTCTGAATTGAAAGCATTTGCTCGCTTTTCGAGAAGCTATTTAGTCCTCTACAGAGAAATGCACAGCTTCTCCATAAATTTCAGCAATGTCCGGAGGGCAGCAGGATCAGAGAAAATGCCCTGACCACGAATCCATCAATCTCCTCAGGAAAGAATCAATTTTTATGTGCTTGTAGCTGTGGGGATTATTGTTGACCTTGTGAAATCATAAATAGAAGGTACTTTTGGCACAGTCCCTGCTTTCTTCTGGCTTATTTTTCTCTTCCTCTCTCTCCCACTTCCCCATTTTTGGAAGGTAGCTGCCTACTTTGCAGGCAGCCTGCCTAGAGCATCCTCGCTTGGAAATATCAATGCATCTTTTTTTGCTAAAGGCAGAAGAGCCCCTTGATGCTCCTGAGCCCCATCTCCTGCTGGGGGAATGCACCCAGCCAGTGCTCGGGTCAGCATCAGCAGGGCACGGCCAAGGCGGGCGAGCGCGGTGCACGGAGCCACGGCAGCCTGCGAGATGCCTCCAAAGTCCTTAACACACTCATTTAACAAATTCTTACGGCTAAGCTTTTTTCACCATGCACCCACAGGTGTCACGTTTCCAGGTCAAATTGTGCTGTTTAGTTGTAGAGGGTCAAACAAAGTGTATATGTCCATAACAAATGAGCTCAGTGCTTAAGTCATTGTACCCTTAAGGACAGCTGCAACATCAAATTTTGCTCTGAGTATGCCCTCAACCCCTTTTACGGACTCTTGAAATGCCTGCATGCATGGGTGCACTTCTGCAGAAGCACAAACCCCCAAGAAACCATTTGGAAGCAGGATCAGGAATCTAAAGGCTTTCGCAACAATCTTCCCCCTGCTCTCCCACCTCCCCAGCCTTCCCGCAGGGAGAGCTGCGGGTTCCTTCCTACAGCGGTGCAGGTAGGTATTACAGCATCTTACAACAACGCGCCTGAGCAAAACCCCATGAAGAAAACCCCTCCTTGTCTTTGATTTTAACAATGCCACCCTGACGCAGCAGCACGGGATGCTCTAAGAGCTGGTCCAGCCTTGGATGGGTGCCTGGTACCCGTTACGTTAGACAGACAGACAGACGCCGAGACTACCCATCTTGTTCCTTGGGCCATTTTCTTTGCCTGGCCAGCTAAGGAACCTGTAGGAATGCTTTTATATTTGGTAGATGAGAAAGCTGCTAAGCTTTGAGAAGGACACAAATGAAGAACTAATACAAATTGAAAATGTTCTTTTTTTCCCCATGCCTTTGGAGCAGCCCTACCAGCTCGCTTCACGCAGGCTCTCGCTTGGACCAAAGCCCCGGTTGTCAGCACCGTGACGCAAAGAGCAGCCAGGCAGCGCAGGGTCCTTCCCTCTGATGGACCCATTTTGCCTTGTCATTACTCATCCATCTAAGGAAGCAGCAAATATTTTTCCGCATTACGCTTCAGTGGAAAAAAAAATATATATTTTGATAGAAGAAGCTCTAACACCCCAAAACAGCAGCTAAACCAGACCTCTTGCCTCTTCCCAGTTGCACACGCTCTGGACAGGGCAATTGTGGATTTGGGCAGACATTCCCCCATGCCATGAGCATCGCCTGTCATTGCATTTCTCTCTCCTGGGGTTTTTTGATGGTCAGAAGGCGAGCGCTGCGAGCGCTCCCCTTGCGTGGGCCCTGACATGGCTGCGCTGCTCGGGACGTCCTACCCCAAGAGCTACAGAGAAGGAGGATCAGGAGGCTCCTGGAGAGAAGATTTCGCAGCGCTTCCCTTTTGCTGTTGCCTCTTGGCAGGCAGAAGCAGGCAGCGCTGTGAGCATCTTCCTTCGGCTCCCCACCACAGCCGCAAGCCGGTATCGCCCGGGACTGGCACTTATCCTGCCTGAACCTGATCTTTCTCCCCCCCATAATAAACCAACAAACGTACCATTCCTCCGTGCAGCTTTTGGCCCCCAGCGCCTTTGCAGACCCATCCCAAGCTCGGTGCTTTCTGCAAGGCGGTAACACGCTATTCCCTCATCCACACTTGTAACGAAAACAGGGCTCAGACCTTCATAGGTTTTAAAGAAAATGAGAGCAGGGTCTGACCCTCACAAAGGATGGGACCGGTGCTGGGATGCTGCTCCCCTGCAGCCAGGATGCCCAGCTCATGGGCGAACTGCTCTGCTGCTAAATGAAGGCAACACAGTGCCCTGGCAGAATATGGTGAAATGAATAAACAGAATGCAAGGCAGCCAGCATGAGTGGCACTTTAATCAGGTCCGATGAAAAATTAAGTTTAAAAAAAAAAAAATCCCAAATGCAAACCTAGTTTCTCCCATCGACAGTTCATGAGTGGCTCAGCTCCAGAGAATGAGCAAGAAGAGAGGACAAGGGCTCTGCAGAGCATGAAGAGACTCATCTGGGTCCTGCTCCCCTCTGCTCAGCACAGGACCAGCTCCTGGTACCTGTCCTGGGGTGGGTGTTCAGCGCTGGGCTTTGTCTGAGCAAACCCACCTGTGACCATCACAGCTGGTCCTCTCCCGTGGGGACCACGAGCATCCCACAACCAGGATTTAAACCCAGAATTGCCCTTTGCCAGATGCAAACCCAGATCTGGCAGGATCGGCCCTGAGCAGGCTCCCCACGGGCACTGGACCATACCAATCCAAGAGCTCTCCTCCCCACTCATCTGCCCCTGGGCATCCAAGTACTGGAGCTATCGCAATTGCTCCTGTAGCTCTCCCCACCTCCAGCCCTTGTAGCTGGTAGGACCCCTGGACGATCAGCAAGATTCATTCACGGTCATCATTAACCCATGGCCGCTCCCAGAAAACAGGGAGAACCGTGGCAAGCCAAGCTAGCGGGCGGCACAGGTCCCTCGGCCGATGGCCAGGAGCGCAGTGCCAGCCAGCCCTGCTCTTTCTCCAGATGCAGAGCCCAGGGTTGCCTTTTCCTTCCTCTCCAGCACCCAACCAATTAACTAAATAAACAAGGAAACAGCAATTAACCTGCCGTTGGCCTCTCCAGCACCCTGCTAGCAATCCTCCCTCGAATGAAAGCTAACAGACTTCCCTGCCACTCCAGACATCTTGAGGGCATGAAATCAGCCATAATTTTTCATCCTCTGCCCCCCTCCGGCATCCCGTCTGTTCTGCGGTTCCCAGCCCCTCCAGCCTGCTGCCCTCGCCGAAACGCGCCCCGTGGATGCCTTTTAAGTGAAATCAGACCCAAAGAGCTTTGCTTGGCCCACCGCCTCTCAGCCCCTTGGCCTGGGAAGATTTGCAGATGCAAGTGCCTACGGCTGCGGCTCAAGAGCCGGCCGAGCCCCCGTGACGCATGGCCCATGCGGGGCTGCACGGGTGGCCCTCGGCACCCCCCCTGGTCTGAGCACCCCTGGGGCAGAGCCAGGTCCCTCTTCAGCCAAATTCATCAGCATTTCAACAGTCTCTGTCCCTGATCTTATAGCTCAACCCAGTTACCTGGACGTCTGCCCCATCCCCAGCACACCTCCAGCTCGCCCATCACTAGTGGCATCAGGGCAGACCTGGGGTGCTCTGCTCTTCCCGCACGTAGGCACATGCTGCAGCCTCTCACCAAAACGCCTCGCCCGCTCCCTGGGAGCATCGCAGCCGCTTTACTGCTTCGGGATGAGCTGCAAGGCTGGATTGGGTTTCCCAAAGATCCCACAGTAACGAGGCAAGGCACAGGTTTTGTAAAACTACTAAGAGAAAAAAATAATAATACATGTTTTACAGACCCATCCTCTGCACAGACAGGCAGCTCTTTGAAAGCCGAAGTGCCTTGTAAAATCTGGGTCAGTTTTGTGAGATTATTTTGAGGGAGTGGAAAATTATTTTGACAATTTCAAACTACCCTGTTTTGGCTTCCCCTTCCTCCCCCAAATAAAGCACCTTGGAATGACTTTTTGTCTTTATAATCTACTGAAGTTAAATCAAAGTTAAGACCCAAATAAAATGCCCAGAATGATTGGTGACAGAGCTCTGTGACCTCTCCCCGCGGAGCTGGCGAGGAGCAGCCAGGTCTCTCACCCAGAGCAGCGCTGCCACAACATATTAACTGAGTCACTTAAATCACTCCTTGTCTCACCGATGCTCCTCATTTAAGCCCAATTCCCTTATATTTCCAGCCCAGCAGACGTCACCCTGAGGGACAGGGAGCTGGGAGCTGTGTTCCCATCCGGGAACCACTGATGCCCTGTTTATGGGCTGGGAATGAGAAGATATTCACATTACAGAAGAGCATCCCCAGCGCGGGGAAGGAGCTGGTTACACCCATCCTTAACGCAGGCTGCAGGCGGTGCCCCATGACCCAAGGGACAGACTCGCTGCCCAACTGCAGGCAGAAGCTGCCTGCAGAGCCCCACACCTTCCCATCACATGCGGGTGGACCAAAACTGCCATCCCACATGTGACGCGACCCATTTGGGGACATGAATCTGGGCGACAGCAGCATCACAGCACAAGTGCCCTGAGTGCTGCCGCACCAGGATTCACCTGCTTCAGTGGAGATCTCGTCCTGAGGAGCATCATCTGCTCTCCTCACCCCACCACTCCTATTTCAGGAGTGACTGACCAACACTTATTGCTGTGGCCTTCCCTAAATACGGCCCCAAACATGCAAGATGAGGCTTTGACAAGTAGAGAAGTGGCAAAGGAGGTACAAGCCCACCATGGGCAGCAGACCACCCCCAGGCCCCTCGGGGTCTGCGACAGCCCCACCTGCCCAAGGAGCTGGTCCCGCAGGGAGGGCGCCCAGGCTCGAGCAGGCTGCGCTCCCACACCGGGGTGCTGGGTGCTCCCAGAGCCGCCCGCTCCAGCACCCTCCCTGCGCAGCTCATCAGCCTCCGCGGCAGGAGGACGGCAGACGGAGCGGGCGATAATTTCATTTCCCTTGCAAATGAGGCCCCGTTCCTTCCCCATCCCCAGCACCTCATCAGCGGAGCCGTCATCTCCACGCCGCTCCCCACCAGCCTTCACCGCCTCCTCCGCTCACTTCAATTTGTTCCCCCAGCCCCGACAAACAGCCATTTCCACCTCGTGAGGAGCCCTGGCCATCACTGTGTTCTTACCATCTTGTTGCAGACAGTTGATCAGGCAGGTTTGCTTATTAATGAAGTTATGACAGTTAACTATTAATAACAACAACAACAACTTGCTGTTCTAGCAAACGTGGTTCCCTCAGACCTTATCCAACGCCAGTTGCTGAAGGCCATGGCCATATGGACATGCTGCTTAGGGTGGGATGCTGCAACGGGCTGGTGCCTACGTGGAAAAGGGGCTTTGTGGATGCAGGAAGAGCGCTGAGGTCTGAGATGTGGGTGCAAAGAGCTGGAGAACCCCAACAGGTCCCATCTTAGCACGATGGTCCCCATGAGCCCCCACCCTGCAGCCCCACTGCTCACTCCTGGAGTATTTTATCTGCCTGTTTCCCCATGCCTTGCCCCCCTCCATCAAGGCTTTCCCAACCCCACTGCTACCCCATTCAGGGGGGAAGGTCCAACATCAGCCAGCCCAAATCCACGAGCTCTGCCAAGACACCGACTGTTTTGCTATATTTAAACAGCCCTGGGAGCACTCTTGGTCTCAACAGACCCGTTCCCCAGCAAAGGCGCTTTTGAACTACACCGTGCCATTGCAGAGTGATTAAAAGCAAGCCTGAAATCTTCCTGGGGAACTCAGAACACAGTTAAGGCTGAGAAAGCTCCATAAAACAGACTTGGGGCTCCCGAGTCCCCTCTCAGGCAGGGGATGGGTGCAGGCGCTGGGTGGGGGGCACGACGAAGCAGCCACAGGATCATGCTACCTCCTGGGGTAGCCCCTGCCTCAGTTTCCCCACTGGTTAACGCACGGTCTCCTGTGGCATTGACTCAGATCACAGCAGTCACTGACCTTCGGGACAGAGCTGCACCCCACGGCCGGGATCCTGCGCCGCCTTGGCTGGAAATCCTGCAGGGAGCAGAGAAGGAGCCATTTACGGGGGGGTCCCGCTGCCCCCCTGGACCTCTCCTCAGCCCGACCCAGCCCAGCGCATTGGTGCCCCCCCAGCCCCCAGCCAGCCTCTGCCCTGGCTGCTAACAGCCCTGAGGCACTGGGGATGGGCTTCATCCTCCCCCCCCTCCTCCCTGCAAAGCAGATCGATGCCGGCCCCGCTAGGAAAAGCTAAGACAGCCAGCAGGATCCAGCCCCGCTTTCATTAATTTCTGTTGAATAATTAAACCCTGGGAAGTTAATACTTTCTGCTTAAAAACTCAAATTGCAGTGTTTGTAATTACTGTTTTATTGAACCATTAAAAATTAAAGGGCATCCTGAGGTTGCCGTTAGTGCAAGAGCTGCATTCGGCCCTGGGTAAGAGGACGCCGAGCTCTCGGGCACCAGCCCAGCAGTGGGGGCACGGCCGCCCCATCCCTCTCCCCGCCGCTGAGAGCAGGTTTTGGGGATCAGCAGTTACAGGAGGAGG